>CANNZV010003501.1:0-61703 GCA_947561585.1 Caprella mutica
AGTCACTGTGATGATGTACTATCAGAGAAAAGAGTCACTTTGATGATGTACTATCAGAGAAAATAGTCACTGCATTATAGTAATTTCACAAATCACAGTTTTCTAGTTTTCTATTATTTCCAAATCCTACGAATTTGTTATCGTGTACTCAGACTAATTTTAATATATTTACAAAAAGTAAAATTAATAATTTTTTTTGAAATGTGAAATTATAGATTGACGGTACATATATTTAATTTAATATTACACTTTTATACATTCATATATATTAACAATGTATGGTAATTGTAAATAACTTTGTACATATATTTATATAAATAGGTATAGATTAATATTAAATTTATGAAAAAAAAATCATGAACCTTATGCATAATATAAGGTCTGAGTTGACAAATTTTAGGAATCGTGGAGATTTCAATGCACCAAATTACGTGAATTGAGAAACACCAGAGAGGAGTGTTGCCAGATAGAGGGAATGACGCTAGAGTGTTGCCAGATAGAGGGAATGAAGCTAGAGTGTTGCCAGATAGAGGGAATGACGCTAGAGTGTTGCCAGATAGAGGGAGTGACGCTAGAGGTTTGCCAGATAGAGGGAGTGACGCTAGAGTGTTGCCAGATAGAGGGAATGACGCTAGAGTGTTGCCAGAAAGAGAGAGTGACGCTAAAGTGTTGCCAGATAGAGGGAATGACGCTAGAGTGTTGCCAGATAGAGGGAGTGACGCTAAAGTGTTGCCAGATAGAGGGAATGACGCTAAGAGTGTTGCCAGATAGAGGGAATGAAGCTAGAGTGTTGCCAGATAGAGGGAATGACGCTAGAGTGTTGCCAGATAGAGGGAGTGACGCTAGAGTGTTGCCAGATAGAGGGTATAGTATATCATCACAGTGACTCTTTTCTCTGATAGTACATCATCACAGTGATTCTTTTCTCTGATAGTACATCATCACAGTGACTCTTTTCTCTGATAGTACATCATCACAGTGACTCTTTCCTCTGATAGTACATCATCACAGTGACTCTTTTCTCTGATAGTACATCATTACAGTGACTCTTTTCTCTGATAGTACATCATCACAGTGACTCTTTTCTCTGATAGTACATCATCACAGTGACTCTTTCTTCTGATAGTACATCATCACAGTGACTCTTTTCTCTGATAGTACATCATTACAGTGACTCTTTTCTCTGATAGTACATCATCACAGTGACTCTTTTCTCTGATAGTACATCATCACAGTGACTCTTTCTTCTGATAGTACATCATCACAGTGACTCTTTCCTCTGATAGTACATCATCACAGTGACTCTTTTCTCTGATAGTACATCATTACAGTGACTCTTTTCTCTGATAGTACATCATCACAGTGACTCTTTTCTCTGATAGTACATCATCACAGTGACTCTTTCTTCTGATAGTACATCATCACAGTGACTCTTTTCTCTGATAGTACATCATCACAGTGACTCTTTTCTCTGATAGTACATCATCACAGTGACTCTTTTCTCTGATAGTACTAAAAGTGTTTATCTGATAGTACAGTAACTATCCATTAATTAGTAATAGGATTACAACTTATTAATAAAATGTGATGTTTTTACATTATAAGCCTTAGGTAATTTGATGTAGAATTATTACCAGTAAATATATTATGTAGCGAACCTTTGAAGGGATAGAAATGTTGAAAATGATCATATTAACTTTTTATTCAATGGCCGAATATTAAATCTACATTCATACTGTACAATATTACCAATCAGATATATTTAAAATGAATATGAGACAATTTACCTTTCCATAGTTTAAATAGTTTGAATTTGATTGAATAATTCATAAAGTTAGTCCTAAATTATTTCCAGTAGATGTACATATTAGGGTGATTCAAAAAAAGATTTTCTTATAATAAAAACTTCGATTTTTTTTTCTCAATTGATTCATGTTTTATTTTTTTTTTCTGGAATATAATGCACATTAATAGAGAAAACTTATTAAATACATCATTTTACCCTAATTTCTATGTGTATATGACATGTAGTACCTACGGCAGCAACATCATGGGATAGTTGATAGTCTCAATATTTGGATGTGGAGGTGATCAACTTGTTATAGTTATAATGTTAATTTGATGTTGTGACATTATAAAGTAGATTATGTGCACTCGGTAGTGCGCATACCTTCGCCTCCGCCTTGACCCGTTCTCTCCCAAAATTTAAGAAACTGCTAACTGGATAATAACCAATCGTCCCACCAAGGTTCATGCAATATGGTTCAATACTTTTTGAGTTATAAATGACAATGACCTTGACCTTTGACCGGGTCGCTCCCAAAATTCTACCAGCAGGTCACTGGGCATTGACCAATCGTTTGACTAAATTCTGCGAAGGTAATTAATTGGTATGCTAGGTCTACAGAGGAAACTTCCACTAAAATTATTTACCAAACAATAATTCATGTGTCTCAAGGATTTTATGGAAATCTTGAAATATTCAACATTTCAAGCAGGCCCTCACTCTGAGGCATTGTTATTGGATGCAGGCCATGTCTTTCCCCTCACTCTGAGGCATTGTTATTGGATGCAGGCCATGTCTTTCCCCTCACTCTGAGGCATTGTTCATAAGGTGCAGGCCATATCTTTCCCCTCACTTGGAGGCATTGTTATTGGATGCAGGCCATGTCTTTCCCCTCACTCTGAGGCATTGTTATTGGATGCAGGCCATGTCTTTCCCCTCACTCTGAGGCATTGTTTTTGGATGCAGGCCATGTCTTTCTCCTCTCTCTGAGGCATTGTTATTGGATGCAGGCCATGTCTTTCCCCTCACTCTGAGGCATTGTTCATAAGGTGCAGGCCATATCTTTCCCCTCACTTGGAGGCATTCTTCCCTCCCAATGAAGTCCAAGAGAATAAATAAAGTGAGGCAATTTACCACAGGGAAGTGAGTTGTCACCAATAGGAACCATTTCTCCTAATAAGATTTAATGGATTGTGAAATTCTAACCACAAAAATACTTAAACTGAAGATTCTGGGTAAATTCATAGTTATCGTACGGTTCCACATTTTTTTTGAACATGTAAGAAAAAAAAGAGTACAATGTAACTCACATTTTTTAATTCGTATCCATGATACATATAAGAATGTGTGTATTTACAGGAAAAAATTGTTTTTTAAAAATGTAGGTATCATTGATACGAATAGAAATACATAAATATAGCAAGAATAGTATGTCTTTTTCTGTAAAATTTGATCCCGTAATCACGTAAGACAATTTTCTCTTTCTATTTTCACAGTATATTATCAAAACTGCAGATAATAAATTGAAAAGTAAAGCCTAGTGATATAGAATTTAATAACACAATGATATCAAGAGCTTTCTCTTCGATGAATGTTTTTACAGTCTATAAACTGTGAAAAGATTTTCATTGAAAGTGTTTTTATCTTCGAAATTTTATTTGAAAAATGACACTGAGTTTAAAAACAGTTTGTTATGTTCACTAATAACTTATTCTGACTCTAAAATTGAATAAAATATTACTGATATGGAATATAACTCCTCCTAACAAAAATATATTTCATTCAGTTTAACTAAAATTCATTGAAAGTAAAGTATTTTCGGTAATAAATAGACTCTTTAAAAAAAAAAGTGTATTGCACAATAGGATCATTAATCTAAATATTGCATAAAATTTGGTTCAAATTTTTAAGTTTTTGATACTCTTGTGTGAAACAATTTTAAGAAACAGTAATCTGTTGGAACTGTGGATCACTGAACCGTTTGTGCTCCACCTTCTGTTGGCTACTTCTCCTTGCATATAATTACGAATTGACCTTTGAAAATCTCAAAATTGATTGCTGTAATGTAGTTGTTTTAAGGCTAATCCACACCATCGCTCCGGTCACGGTCCGCTCTCGCTCCAGTCACGGTCAGGCTCATCCCTGTGCATTCACATGTTCGGTCCGGTCACGGTCCGCTCTCGATCCCGTCCATTCCGTATCATCTGATTTTCCAGTGATTATCATTGCACTTAATTGATGAACAGGATGAGAGAAAACTAGAAAGAAGAGATTTTGAGTTCATCCCATGCTAAAAGATAGGAAGTGTGAAGGATATCTACTCGTTGTATCTTCATCTAATAGATGACAAAACTAATTTTTTCAGTTATTTTCGAAAAACTATTAGAACTTTTGAAAACATCTGTATAAAATTAAAAATTATTTGAAAAGAAAAGAACATGCCACACTGAAAAAACAATCATTCCTGGAGAAAGACTGGTTGTATATCTAAGCCTCTAAGGAAAGAAATATGTACAATATTTAAGAAAAAACACTGAAATAATAAAACTGGACCGTGACTGGAGCGCTGTGGTAGTTCACACCGGCAACGCTCCAGTCAAAATATCTTCTGATTGGATCGTGACTGGAGCGTGACCTTACCGGCACTGCCAGTGTGAATGCTTTACGTGAAATGCATTAAGGAATATTGAAATGGACCGTGACTGGAGCGATGGTGTGAATCAGCCCTTACTGCACATTTGATGATTGTTTAATGAACTGACAGGGAATGGGACCCCCCCCCCCCCCCCGATAATCTTATTGGTCAATCTCCATAGCTAATAAATGGGCTAGTAAACTTAAAACCTATATCCTGAAAATCTTATTCGCACGGAACAATTTTGTTAAGACTATACATTCTTAGTGATAAGAACCTTTTAATTTCTAACCTTAGAGGTGCCAGTCCCTTCGAATATTTAATGAACTTCAGCTGGCTGACGGGCCCTGCATTTCTTTGGGTGGAACTGTTCCGAACCAAATGAATTCCCTAAAATACTAATGAGTGCATTTGTTTTGAAACCAAAGAGTTCACGACTATGCAATGCATTTTTTCCCACCTATTCTAAATACTGAGCTCCTTCTCCAGAATGATAAACGTAGTTTACTCCTTACTCAATCTTACCAGAAGGTCAGTGGACTCCGTGTACAATGACTTGGATTCCAACTGGCACTTCTTTCCTTTACCACACGTGGCTATGAAGTGCATGAGTGTATCATAAGGGAAGTCCAACGAGAGAACTTCTCCGAGATTTTCAAGGGTTCATCTGCTATCTTAAATTTTGAAGAGCTTGCTCCTAAAACCTGCAAGAGATTTCGAAGTGATCGCAGCACTAATTTCATTGGAGTATTGAATCAAGAAAGTTCGTTTTCACTCGAAGAAATCACTCAAACTCTCCAGAACTGCGACTGAGAACTGACTCCACCAAAGACGAGTAACTTCGGCGGAGTCTGGGAGAGACAAATTTAGACTGCCAAATGAATTCTAAACACTTTTCTCCGTCAATTAAGAACCAGACTTCTCTCCAGAGATTATTTATACACCTATTTACAATAATGTGGGTGCATAATGAACAACACGCCACTCTGGGAATACTTGACTAGTCCAAATGATTCTGGACCCGGGGGACCGATCGGCGTTCATTCCTAATATGCTGCTTACACTCTTAAAAGAGAATGCTTCTCAATTCTCCAGACTCGTACACTGAGCAACAAAGACATGGCGCCGAATCCAATATCTAAGTGAACAATTATGGAAATGGACAATTTACAAACTCTTCAGTTCAGAAGAAAATGGACTTTGGCGACTCGATCTTTTAGAATTGTTGATATGTTTTTCTTTTGAAAGAAACTACCTTAAAAGGACACCAGTGGCCCATGGGCAAAATAGTTTCCGTTAAAGTTTGTCAACATGGTCCCGTAACCATCCTGTTACTGAGATTGCTTTTCTATGGTTGTTCGGAACCGTGGGGATCCGAGTGTTCCAATAGTATGTATCTTCCTTGATTTCTATTTTCACTGCATTAGTTTTTTTCATTCACAAGTATTTACCCTTGCACTGAGTCTAAGGTCACACAGTTAGAAAATCAAACAACCACCACACAACTCCCCTTTTCCTTTGACGAGATTCGTCACATGACGATATCGTTCGCTCCGTCTCTCCTTAAAAAAAACGTAAGCTTGCGTATCAGGAATTAGAAACCATACCTGATTAGTTCATTAATGTTCAGAAGAGAAAATTATGGTAATATGCCATTATCCTCTTGAACTTTGTTTATATGCATTATCGCTATGTACTTTTAGAAGTCATTATTTGTACCTTCTCTATATAAATTTTCTGCTTTATAGAAATTTACGTATGTATATCACTGTTTATTTAAAGATCAGTGATCCATGTTACCAAACCAAGAAGTACATTTGAGTACATGAGAAGTGTGTTTCTTTCCCTTCCTTGACTAACATAACACTGATGAAATAAAAAAACGAAAATATATATTATTTTAATGCAAATACCTGAAATGGTAATAGTTTCTAAATTCACTCTATTTATATTTAATACTCTATAATATGCTTTATATTCTTTTTATGCAGAGTTCATAGAAGTGCTGTAATTCGATGGATTTACCTAATACAGGGAAGTTAGCAATCACAATTGGAAATTTGATACACACATAAAACATGGAATGAAAAATCTTTTTTGTGGATTGATTTTAGTGATTTTAAAACGTGATTTCAGGTGGTGCAAGAAGTGTATCTAATCCGTCAATATTTGACATACAGTGATATGAGTTATCATTGGACGAGAAAAGCATTGCGCAACAGAGTAGAGTCTTTTTTATAAATTAAAAAAGAGGAATATTTCTAAAAGCCCATTTTTCCAAAAATGTTGTACTTGTGGCGACAACACAACTTTGATTGAAAAAGAATTTTGAAACTAAGTAGACTACATCTTGTTGTCCAAGTCTTTCTGCATCCATCGATACCAATATCATCACCAAGGCAAAAATGAAAGAGAAATTACAGTTTGACCATCAAAAGGTAGTTCCACTCAGAAGAACCTAAAGAGAATTTTCTTTCATTTTTTTTTTAATTCCAGAGTATAAATTTTGAAACAAAATAGACTCTAGATTGTTGTTGCACAGTGCCTTCGGCATTCAATAATATCCATATCATCACTGTAGGTCAAAATTGACGGACTCCCCCTACAAAATGTTTTTTTTACCACGAACAAAAATAAAAGATAGAGGGAGTGACGTTTATAGGTTCATCAAAATTCAAAGTTTTACAATGCATAATAAGAAGCCAAGTTTTGTATAGGGGGACGATCTACTTAAATCACATGTGGATGCCAATCTCATGTCTCAATGTAATAGAAATCTCTGAAGAGTTTAAATAAGTTATATAGGTAAAGCTCGTACAACGGACAGTAAGTATATTTACCATAAGAAGTGTCCGCTATGCCGATCAAAGGACGCTCTACGCGACTAAGGTTTCAGTTCAGTTGGGGATTCAAATTTTCCAAGTCTTATTTACCAGCATTTCAAAGAAACGCTAATGAAGGTAAACAGACTCAGATTATTAATAAATGAATTATTTTAATGAAAATCAAAATCTTATAATATTTATATAAATGTACGAAATTAATATGGTAGGTATAACTGTCGCTTATAATACTATAGGATATTATAAAATAAGGAAAATATCTTTGACTTCACTTGTATATATATGTATCTATGTACCTACATGCAAACTAATATACATAGCATAATTAATAATCGTCAATTAAACTGAACACAACATAAAAATATTTTTTGTTTTGTATTAATATATAAAGTATATATAACGATAGTATACAGAATAGTTACATCTCTTTTTAGTTTCTATAGAACTTTTCTAATCAAAGAAAACGTGGTTGAAACGGGTAACAAAATCAAAATACTGAAAATCTTTCATTCAACTGTTCATTGTAAATTGCCATACCTCTGAATATAATCGATGATTGACTAGATACTTGATATACGGATAAATATTTGCTAAACCATATAATTTAGAGAGGTCGTTATAGCGATTTGCATGTCCGTTAGAACGGACAATTTTTGCCCTTTGTAGGGAGTGTGGTATCCGTTTAAAGATCGTCCACTGTACAAGCTTTACCTTTACCAACTTAAATCACGCCACATGGATTTAATGTGTACATCGTCTGACAAAGTTCAGTCACAGTAATATTGGGTTAATAAAACGAGTTATTTGCTACAATGAACTGTAGTGTTAGTTGTATCTAGGTAATTTTTTATTATAATTATGGCGTATCTCTGAAGATAAATACATCATTTTCTTGGAAAAATAATATTAATTCATGGAAAGAATATTTTCTAATAGAGAATTAATTTTTCATAGGGAAATTTTTTTTTTTCCTATTCGGAATATCCTTTGTTTCAAATATGCTTATGATTACATTTTTATGCTAAAAGAATATTGTCTCAACCTTAAAGTTAGTACTTACCAGAAATTCCATAACATTGATTAAAACAATAAAAAGTTTTAACTACCTTTATCTTTAAATACATAAGTAGTTACTATGCATGGTAAAAATATTTAAAGGAATATATACTATTAAATTACATGGGGTTTGCAGCAAAATGATAAGGGACAATAGCTGTATTGATTGAATTAATAAATAAATCAGTTTGGTTTATATTGTTTTTGACAGTTAATACCTATATGAGAGAATCACAATAATATAAGATAATTCGAATTGGTTTATCAATTCGAAAGCCTATCTATAGGTAATCATCACAGTTCAATTTAGCTCGCAGAAGTTAGAGGGATTGGGAATAGAAATTGCTGTGGCTTCTACGGTGAAGCATTTCAACATCTTGTAAGAGGCTAGATTACTTTTACCTCATATGACATTGGTTACCTGGTAGAAACACTGAAATGACTTTCCCTCACGCCCGTACATAATTCATTTAAAGGTTGCATCAATATTGAAAATAGAAATCAATTATCGAAATTGTGATTTTTACTCAACATATTTTTTCCTTCCAGTTCCTTGTATTTAAATTCTTTTTGACGTCAGAAATATGGCCTTTGGTTCCGAGACAGACGTTAAACCCCCTCCTAATTATTCAATAGAATAAAGTGCACAGTGAAGGGTTTAAGCCCCCTTTCACACGGGCTTTTTTTCTCATGCGCAGCCAAGAAATCGGTGCATGAGAAAAAGCCACGACTGAATAAACGTATATTTTTTGTATGTCTGTTTAGACATGCTTATGTCTGTTTCATGCTTAATTTCTGTATAAAAAAGCCTCGTGTGAAAGAGTCCTAAAAGTTAATTTCTTTTTTCCCAGACAGCCTGAGGGAGGTTTGACAGAATGCAGAATGTGCTCATAAGTTGTGTGGAAAAACTAAGAGGACTGCTGCTGAAATGCCAGGACTACAAAAGGAACCTGATACTAGTGATAGTAGCACTGGCACTGCTACTGGACAACATGCTCCTGACATGCGTAGGTGAGTCACTACTGGACAACATGCTCCTCTCAATAGAGTGAGTCATGTTCCTCTCAATATAGTGAGTCATGCTCCTCTCAATAGAGAGAGTCATGCTCCTCTCAATAGAGAGAGTCATGCTCCTCTCAATAGAGAGAGTCATGCTCCTCTCAATAGAGAGAGTCATGCTCCTCTCAATAGAGAGAGTCATGCTCCTCTCAATAGAGAGAGTCATGCTCCTCTCAATAGAGAGAGTCATGCTCCTCTCAATAGAGAGAGTCATGCTCCTCTCAATAGAGAGAGTCATGCTCCTCTCAATAGAGAGAGTCATGCTCCTCTCAATAGAGAGAGTCATGCTCCTCTCAATAGAGAGAGTCATGCTCCTCTCAATAGAGAGAGTCATGCTCCTCTCAATAGAGAGAGTCATGCTCCTCTCAATAGAGAGAGTCATGCTCCTCTCAATAGAGAGAGTCATGCTCCTCTCAATAGAGAGAGTCATGCTCCTCTCAATAGAGAGAGTCATGCTCCTCTCAATAGAGAGAGTCATGCTCCTCTCAATAGAGAGAGTCATGCTCCTCTCAATAGAGAGAGTCATGCTCCTCTCAATAGAGAGAGTCATGCTCCTCTCAATAGAGAGAGTCATGCTCCTCTCAATAGAGAGAGTCATGCTCCTCTCAATAGAGAGAGTCATGCTCCTCTCAATAGAGAGAGTCATGCTCCTCTCAATAGAGAGAGTCATGCTCCTCTCAATAGAGAGAGTCATGCTCCTCTCAATAGAGAGAGTCATGCTCCTCTCAATAGAGAGAGTCATGCTCCTCTCAATAGAGAGAGTCATGCTCCTCCCCAGCAAGTACAGTAGGATCTCATTATAGGAGTTATTAGGCCTCTATTATCAGAGGGGGGTGGGTACGGGATGGGGGGGGGGAGGGGGGTTAAGTCGGAATAACATCGCCTCCCCTTAATGAAAGATACGACCAAAACGTGAGAGAAGTGAATGAGAGGTGAGAGAAGTGAGTGAGTGGAGAGAGAGGTGAGATAAGTGAATGAGAGGTGAGATAAGTGAATGAGAGGTGAGATAAGTGAATGAGAGGTGAGAGAAGTGAGTGAGAGGTGAGAGAAGTGAGTGAGAGGTGAGATAAGTGAATGAGAGGTGAGAGAAGTGAATGAGAGGTGAGATAAGTGAGTGAGAGGTGAGAGAAATGAATGAGAGGTGAGAGAAGTGAGTGAGAGGTGAGAGAAGTGAGTGAGAGGTGAGAGAAATGAATGAGAGGTGAGAGAAGTGAGTGAGAGGTGAGAGAAGTGAGTGAGAGGTGAGATAAGTGAGTGAGAGGTGAGATAAGTGAGTGAGAGGTGAGAGAAGTGAGTGAGAGAAGTGAATGAGAGGTGAGTGAGAGGTGAGAGAAGTGAGTGAGAGGTGAGAGAAGTGAGTGAGAGGTAAGAGAAGTGAGTGAGAGGTAAGAGAAGTGAGTGAGAGGTAAGAGAAGTGAGTGAGAGGTAAGAGAAGTGAATGAGAGGTGAGAGAAGTGAATGAGAGGTGAGAGAAGTGAGTGAGAGGTAAGAGAAGTGAGTGAGAGGTGAGAGAAGTGAGTGAGAGAAGTGAATGAGAGGTGAGTGAATTGAGTGAGAGGTGAGAGAAGTGAATGAGAGGTGAGAGAAGTGAGTGAGAGGTAAGAGAAGTGAGTGAGAGGTAAGAGAAGTGAGTGAGAGGTAAGAGAAGTGAGTGAGAGGTAAGAGAAGTGAGTGAGAGGTAAGAGAAGTGAGTGAGAGGTAAGAGAAGTGAGTGAGAGGTAAGAGAAGTGAGTGAGAGGTAAGAGAAGTGAATGAGAGGTGAGAGAAGTGAATGAGAGGTGAGAGAAGTGAGTGAGAGGTAAGAGAAGTGAGTGAGAGGTGAGAGAAGTGAGTGAGAGAAGTGAATGAGAGGTGAGTGAATTGAGTGAGAGGTGAGAGAAGTGAATGAGAGGTGAGAGAAGTGAGTGAGAGGTAAGAGAAGTGAGTGAGAGGTAAGAGAAGTGAGTGAGAGGTAAGAGAAGTGAGTGAGAGGTAAGAGAAGTGAATGAGAGGTGAGAGAAGTGAATGAGAGGTGAGAGAAGTGAGTGAGAGGTAAGAGAAGTGAGTGAGAGGTAAGAGAAGTGAGAGACACAGTTTCACCCCTCACAATCGAAGGACCAATCTGCTAAATAATCTCTTACTCGAGTAGGGAAAGAAAGACCGACTGCTTTTTATTTTCGCTATTCATTCGAGTAGGTCACACCACCGTACCTGTGAACAAGAGCTAATATAAATTTTAAAAGTTCTAAATTTAAAACATTAAATTGCCAACAAAATAGTTATTTAATAAATTCATTGTTGGAGTGTCTGGGAAGATGGAAGTTTGTGGGATTATTATGTGGAGCCGATAAATTAATCATTAAACCACTACAGCCTACTTTAAAATAGAATCAATCTCATCGGAGAAAAGCAAAAACTTTCTACCCTTGATCTTTGGAAATTTTATAATTACATATTTCTCAAAGATCCAACAATATAATTTAATAGTTTAAAAGATTGTTACATAGCTTTTATTTATACTGGGTGAATTTTCCACACGCGATGTCTCTTACTGTTCCAATGTTTGTTTCAGTGCCAATTCTACCTCGCTTCCTCATCGACCTCCGGAGGAAAGATGGCACCCTACAGATAGGGGGAGGGAGTCACCACCCCCACCAGACACTGGCCCCTAACATCAGCTCTCTGGAACACCTGAACTTCACTGAGTTTCCAATGCACACAACACCCCACGGGGAACTCAACCGTCAGTGTGAGTTACAGTTCTGAACTTATGATGTTTGGTACAGTAGAACTCCTCTATAGTGAATGAGTTAGGATGTAGCCTGAATAGTGAATAAACTTTCTTTAGTCTGCGATGAATTGCCATCAGTATTAGAAAATTAATGGCTATTTTATGGCATACTTTAAAATTCTGACTCATTCTAGAGGAGTTCTACTGTACTTATACGAAGTTTTCCCTAATATTTTAGGTAGATATTTTCGATACATTTACTTATAGTTTCATTTGGTGTTTTGTTCTTTTTCAGATGGCATGGCTTCAGGGTACGGCACAGATATGATCATGAACAGAGAGGGGGAGAGAGAGAATTGTGTCTGCAAGTGTGACGACTCCAACAGTTACACTGTGGGTATTGCGCAGCTGAAGAACAGAAAAAAAAGATCCTCTGACGATAACCAGGATGAGGAGTTGGGTGAGTTTGTCACACTTCATTCAACAGATGATACTGTAGAAGCAACTAATTTCAGAAAGGTGCGTAGATACCACGAATTAGGTATGTCTACGAAATAGAAATGATATTTTGTGGAGAGTGCAGTAGAGACATTTGTATGTCATCTTAAAGACTTAAGCCCTGGCGAGTGAAAACAGATCGCTTCTAGTTTAACGTTGCTATTATTTTATCCTAAGGGTTTTTATTTTTTATTAATTTTAAAATATCATACCTCTACTGCACTTTATAATCATTCATTGAGAATTTTAGATAATCATCACCTTTGAGCCAATGGGAGGTGAAACTTTAAAATGGAAATAAAGGGTTCAATTGGGAGTTTCTTTCAGAGGCCATAACATAAATTCAAATTGACAATATTGATATACTAAAGAAAATGGATTGTGGTACAGTGGCTTCGTTCTTCATCTCTTAGCTTACTATATACTATCATATATTAACTCTTGATTGTTCCTTATTGAGTTAGTCCGTCCGTCACGCTTTCAGTAATTAGATATAAGCAAATTCGTTAACGATGATGCTGCAAACTGGACGATTTATTAGTATTTTTATTATGCATTATTTGTTCCCATAAAATAAAATCTATAACGCTAAATCTGTGCACTATCCAAAAAAATAAGTTTCATCAAAACATATTTGTTGATTAAATACATTTTTCCTGCTGTGGAATAACCACTGGTCCTGATAGCGGTAATTATACTGCCTGTGCTCAAATATTGCTATAAATAAAAGAGAATTGTCTCAATCAATTCAATTAGTAACCAAATTGTCTCTAATTTTTCAGAGATGAACAGCACTGAGTACCAGCAGATCCTGATCAGAGAGAACTCAGAGCTAGGTACTCTGTACGCCTCCAAGCCATTTGTGCAGCTCATCACCAACCCCTTCATAGGACCTCTCACCCACAGGTTAGTTCTTAACCCTAATCGGACAGACAAATTAAATCTAGGTGTCTAAAGGACTGAGAGTCGAGGTTCCGCTACCTAACTGATATTTAAGAAACCAGCGGCCTAAATTGTATTTTTTGTCAGTTTATAGCTTTATGATATAAATGTATTATGCAAAAGATAATATACTCTCGATTGATAAAGTTATTATTTTGAATGTATTCTGTTTGAATTGCGAACGTTTTTCTGTTCAGTGGGGAGGGAAATTGGGGTACACACTAGGCGCTTGCGCGTTGCCACATCTAACATCTATGTGTGTTCTTTGTGGGATATAGAAACAGTACAAATGCTCAGAAAAATATTCACTTTCTTGCATGGCCTAATGTTATTGATGACAATTGAGATAAATTTAGAATATGTCCATTTACCAAAATGTTTAAAGAAAAAAAAGTCATGAAATCTCAGTTGATTCAAAGCGTGTTTAAATATTTTTTTGCACTTATAAAGTCTTGTCGAGCTCAAACTCCTCAGTCAGACTTTCAGTGTTAAAGTCGCGTCTACATTACCATTCTCTTCTTCTATATCTGTGTCCATCTATTTTGCTATTCGTGGTTACAGCTAAGGGTAATATTTACAAAGTTGTTTATAATTTACGTGCAGGGAAAACGATAAATTCCTAGTCATTATGCTATCATCAAACTAACGGTAGACATAAATTTTAATAAAACATGAGTAACCTAGACATAAATTTGAAACAATATGTTCTCAATTGAAGAACTTTTTCTCTTACAAGATTTTCTCATTTATTGATCTTATTTAACCACAAAAGGATTGAAGCGCAAATTAAATAAACACAAAATTTGAAATATTTCGATAATAATCTAAATTTGAAAAGGTCTGAAGAAGAAACTTTATTTATAACTAATGAAAATGATATACAAATAATAAAATGACAAAGTTCAGGACAGTCCTCTAGATGAGTGCACAGATTTATGTAAGACTGTCTTAGATCATTAGATCAATCTGAAGAAAGCACGGACACGAGATCTCACTGAAAACTCTTGCTTATTTGAAAGGGACATCTTCTTGCGAATATGGCGGCTAATCCTAAAAAGTGTGAAGAAGGAAAACAAGAAAAGAGGATTTGTAAATACTAGTAAACCTCTGTAGAATCTAAAACTATCGAAAATCTAAAAAAAAAACTGTTTCTTGTACCTAAATCATAAACATTAAATTTGAATTCTTTGACGTTCAGTTATTTGATATACTTTGATCATGTGTCCTTAAAATGTCACAAAAATTGATGACCCTTCGGTGATATTGTGAGTTTTCTAACCCCTTTCTTTTCATTTCACAGAGTCGGTTACAGTCTTCCAATGTTCGTCGGTTTCATCATCCTCTTCGTCTCCACCATCAGTAAGTGAAAAGAGAACAGCAAAATAAGGACCATTCATAACGTGAACTTAATATACATTATTTGGACACATTCTACCAATTATGCATCTTAATATAATGAAACAGCTGAGAAATTAGGGTTAAATGGATAAATAGTCAGTTGTACCGCTAGATGGCGTTGCTACAGATTTGTTGACAAATATCATGAACTCAAACGCACGCACGGAGATTGACGGTTTCACCGCTAGATGGCGTAATTATATAATTTAATAAGATACAATGAATAGTTCATTTTTATTCTACTATTGAAGTTCCTGAATAAGTTAATTTACAATTCAATCAAAGTTTAATAAAAGTTAAACTTCGTCTTTAAAGGGGCAGTAAACCATCGAATAAATGGAGAGCGGAACATAGATAATAGAATAAAATATTATTATTTTATTTTCTCGACTTTCACTAATTGTTTGCTTTTAACATGATTTTTTTTTTGTATTAACTTAAAAAAAGTTATTACAATAATAGATTTCGTTAAATTAAATTTCGTTAAAAGAATCATCTGATTATGTAAAAAAACCTATCGCAGCGCCATTCTTGCCGATGCGGTGAAATTCACAGTTACATGAATATAAAAAAATCAGGTTGATAGTTTTATTTCAGACGAATTAATTCTCACAAGTATATAACTAGTTACTAAAAACCATATTTTTACAAAACGGCCGATAATTTACATAAGTTTACTACCCCATTTAATTTAAGATGGCGTGATTATTCAATTAATTAATAATAAGACTCTTAACAAGTCCAATCAAAAGAATTCTCGTATTTGTCTCTAACTATTGATACCTTTTCAGTTTTTGCTTTTGGCAACACTTACTGGGTACTTTTCGTTGCACGGTCCCTTCAAGGAATTGGCTCAGCCTGCTCTTCGGTATCAGGCTAGTACTCTGTAACTAATATACATATATCAAATATATAATCTATAACTTATACATACATATATTAGTCCACATTACTTTGTGGGCATCATTTATTTTTCGTTCTATCAACAAATGGAAAAAAAAATATATATACCCTTTTTTTATTTCTGGGGGATAATCCTCCAATTTGATTTAAATTATAGACAAAATTCACCCCACATTATATATAGTACAGATAAAAAAAAATTTCATCATAATATAATAAATGGAATGGGTTCAATCTGGATCAAACCAGTCCGGTACCATCAGGTTTGACTATAATTTTGCTATTTCAATTTACTAATACATACGTCAACTTTCTTAACTAATTTGACGGTGATTTTACTTTACTTTCCTTTTCGTAAGAAGTTGATTTTTTCGCATTTTGTTGGATGCTACTCGTACAATTTCTACTGGTAATTACAATGCAATCAACTCTACCGTACCTAGGAATGGGGATGTTGGCAGAGCAGTACCCCAACGATGAGGAAAGGGGTAACGCAATGGGGCTGGCACTCGGAGGACTGGCCCTTGGGGTCATGATTGGACCCCCATTCGGTGGTTTCATGTCGGAATATGTGGGCAAAGCCGCTCCATTTCTACTTCTAGCTTTTCTGGCTCTTGGAGATGGACGTAAGATGCTTCCTAGTGTATCATTTCTATTAATAGTCATTAACAACAGGTTTCAGTAGCTAGTTATAGTATCTTTAAATTAGTACCTCTTTAATTTCAGTGCTACAACTCACAGTCCTTCAACCAAAGATTGCTCCAAGAGATGAAAAGGCGCCCACCCTCAAGGAACTCATACAAGATCCTTATATTCTTGTCACTGCCGGTTAGTTGAAGACCCTGTGAAACTATTTAATATTTTGAACGAAAAATGAATAAACTTATTCGGTAACATCAATTACAGAATAATGTTGAACTATTTTATTTTAGAAATTAAGTCACCTAATGGTGACTTGAAAGCGCCATTTGGACGTGTGTGCTAATAATTTTTAATAATGCATAATCTCTAAAATGTGCCCAATCAATATGTCAATTTGATAATGCTTAAAATGAAGTATGAAAACAAATTGCACTGGTCCTTCAAGTTTAAATCTCCTAGTATTTTAAACTCTTAAACAGTTTATAGCACCACAGCACGACCATAGTACCCGAGCTTTTAAATTTATTTTACCTCCAGTTAGACTGGAAATACATAAACGGTCTACTATCTTCCAAGCTATCAAGTTTTTTAATGAATCCCCCACTTTTTTGATTTGATGTCTAATTATTCTTTTAAAAAGCTGTACAAAGATTTCATTATGGAAAAATACCGTGATGATTTTATGTATTAATGATAGTCATTTCGTTTTTTATCTAGTCGACTAATTTCTTACTTTGTATATTACCTCCATAACTTTTTAACTATTCTCACTATTCCTGTTTTATACTTTTACCCCTCAAGTTTTTAACTTATACAGGATTGGTCATTTTATACCATTTGATATTATCTGTAATTTGCTTTGCGTTGAGTTTAATAAATAAAAAATCCTCAGGCGCTATCACTTTTGCTAACATGGGCATTGGGATGCTAGAACCTACTCTTCCTCTTCATATGATGGGCATCATGAACTCCTCTGATTTCGAACAAGGGGTAGCTTTCCTTCCAGCTTCCATCGCCTACCTCATTGGAACTAATTTGTTTGGATTCCTGGGCAATGTGATAGGCCGGTCTTTATCCTCATTTCTGGGACTCATCATTAGTGGAATAAGTCTGCTCTGCGTGAGTAAATTAACAACATTATCAATTGGAATTAGGGAGTTATATTCTTTAATAATTTTCTATTCAATTATTAATTCAGATTCCTAGTGCCACAAATTTTGGAGGATTAGTTCTACCAATGGCTGGATTAGGCTTCGCCATTGGAATGGTAGACTCATCCATGATGCCAACTTTAGCTCAATTGGTGGATCTGAGACATTCTAGCGTCTATGGATCCGTGTACGCAATAGGAGACGTCGCATTCTGCTTGGGATTCTTCATTGGTTTGTCTAGAGTCTTTGAATAGTTCATACTGACCAATATTACATAATCGTAATGTATAAAATTCACACTAAATCTCAGGTCCCATTGCAACAAGCTCCTTGATTCAGAATATCGGCTTCGGAGGTATGATGTACGGCATGGCTATCGTTAACTTCCTCTACGCGCCACTGATGTACTTCCTAAAAAATCCACCAGCCAGAATAATCGAAGAAGAAACGGTCAGTGGTGAGCATTCAGCTTCTAGTTATTGATGATTGAACTTGTTAGTTCACATGTCATTAATTATTGATCCTTTGAAAGAGAAAATAATGGAGAATTTACAAGACACAGAAGAAGCTAAAATGTTTATTATTTTATTTCAGAACCTCGTAAAGGACCAAATGAACACTACGAATTACGTCAACTTCAGTAATGATGAAGAGTAGCCAATGAAGACAGAAAGATACTGCAATAGTATCATCACTAATTCAGGCAGAAGAATAATTCAAATCTGTGGGAATTATTTACATAAAGAATTTTATCATGAATGGCTATGTAAAACATTCAATAATATAATATTAAATACACAATATGTAAGAACAAACCGAATGGAAGTTATTTGATGTAGTTAGAAGGTGGTTAGATTGGTGACCCCAAGTGAATGGTTGTGGCTAATTGTCTGAAATAAAGAGACCTATAATTCGACAGTAGTTTGGACTATTGTCAATCAAATAGTTGATGTGGTAAAGTTTAGAGATGAGGAGAACTGCGCTAGTTAGGTACCCTTTTCTGCCTTTTCAAAATTAGAATCCTAACTATAGATACAATAATATACTAGATGGAGTGCAATACATCCGTCCTTTGTTATTCGTACTGGAGCAGTTCTGTAAGAATATTACTTCTTTTTCAGTGACTCTGGATAGCGTAGAGTTATGTGTTGAGAAAAGAACGCTCTCATCTCATACGTAAATCTAGTACAATCTTCCGTTGATTCAATTTATCGTGTGATATCATCGCACTCAATCTGAGAAAGGCAAAAGTGTCACAACTGTTTTTAGGATATTGGCAATTGAAGAAAGAGAGAGAGGCCTCTTTTCTGATTCACTCCATCTACTATATAGTGTATCTAAGGTCTTAACGCAGGTTATATCCGGTAAAGAGAGATGAGAGGTAGGGTGGTGGCGTCCGTATGGCTGCTGAGGCCATTGCCTCCTCTCTACTCAGTCTAAGGCAGCAGAGAAAGGATCAGAGGAACTTCAAACATCAGATTGGGTGAAAGGTGAAATAACTTCGTGACTGATGAAATCCTATCATAATTAGAAGAATGTCGCCGGTGTCTATAATATCACGCATCATGCGTTCAAATAAATATTTAAGAAATGGAATCCCCGTTTTCTTCTTTTTGAAGTTTCTAGCGTCAGTTTAATTTCGAGATTGTCAAGTGATACTTGGAGAGAATGAAGAGACAAAACTACTCAGTCTTCATAAAAGGGGATAGTCTTTCTTACCATTTCCTTACCTCATTCAGTACTTCCATTCCACAATATTTTGTTCTTAGTCGTGGGGTCTCAAGAATACTACTAAGGAATGTTTTTCGTGCTTGCAGTGGTATGTTATTATTCAAAAAGTGCTGTATCAATGTTATAAAATATCGAAAAAACAACATAAAATGTTTTTTATTGTCACTTTTTTGAATGATATAAAATTGAAGAAAATGCCCATTGTATACAGGTTTTAGTTCGTAATTAAGAATGCTTTCAATATATTCCGATTTCTAATCCTTAGTGTCCATATTATCGTGTGTGTAAAATTGATTAAGAGATATTTAATTGTACTGCTTACAATATTGACACATTTATTAACAAATCTGAATTTATTAATTAGGTACTAAACTTAAAAAGAAAATATTGAAAGGAGGAAAAATTAGCTAATCGTGCTCTCTTCCTTTAATTTAGTTGATCAATATATCCGTGGCATTTAGTGAATGCTACAAAATGAAGAACCAGCAAAGGTTGATGTGTTGGCAGACAACGAAAAAGAAAAGGTAGAATACCGATAAAGGTCACTTTAACCCATTTATACCCAACTCCACGATCTTTAAAAAATCTGTTGAAACCGACATTGAGACCAAGCATTATGTTATATTTGAAAAAAACTTTGTAATGCGGTGGTGGGCAGGAGCTCCACCTTCACAGTCACGTTACATGTACATTTTTTTAATAATCACACTTTATTTACATATTTCACACAAATTTACAGTTTTAAATAATAGTATTTTTTTGTCTTCACAGTTCACACTAATACAATTTTTTACGAGTAGCTACAAACAGGACCAATTAAGGACACATAGGATTAATAGGACCAAGAGGACACAGAGGACCAACAGGACACATAGGATCAATAGGGCATACATATGAATAAGTAACGAATAAGAATGGATAACACACACGGAATAGAGGACACACATAGAAACTATCATTTTTATTAAATATAATTTTTTGTTAAATAATAATAAAACTAATAGAATACAGAAAGAAATAGACATATAGTTATAGAGGTTGACCGTTTTTTATCGCTCCTCTATAGCTTGTTAGAAATATAAAGAAAGTAAAAATTTTCTAGAGAATGAATGTTATCAACAGTAGCTATAGGTAGTATCAAATTTTCTAATTTTGGTTTCATATTTCGATTTTTAATAGATTAATTAATAATAATAAACTATAAGATAGATAGCTGAAATAGAAAGACGGTATCCAACATACAACTATTGGTCATAAAATTCATTGTCAGGTCCACGTTTTCCACCCTCCTCCTGATGATGAATAGAAATCTTTCTATTCGAAAGCTTGAAATCTGATAAAACCTTCAACGTTGAGTTTAAATAACCTCATAATAATATGGATTTCCCGTTGAGTTTGAATCTTTTCCATTATACCCCAGGTGTAGTTTTAAGCTTGTCGCCCACCTGATCGGAAACGACGCATCGGAACGGACACGAAGCATCAGACAAAAATCTAACCCATACATTTTTTGAACGTGCTAACGCCCACCTGCTCGGATCGGAAACGAAACGACGCGTCGGATCGAAACGGAAACGACGCGGATATGTTTGAAAGAATATTTTTCTGATAGTTCTGATGCGTCCGAGAGATTGCGCATGCGCAGAACAGTGTTTGGAGAGACTGTGATGGAGATGGAAGATTGGAATAGGTGTGAATATCCTACTGCGTGATGAATACGTTGATATTAAAACATAATCAATTAGTTTCATTCAATTAACTTTAATGATTATAAATCAGATCACGAATAGTTATTGAAATAACTAAGAAGAATAACATTTTATTTACATGAAATTTATTTACATGAATTTTATTTACATGAATTTTATTTACATCAATTTCATTTACATACATTTCATTTACATACATTTCATATACATACATTTTATTTACATTCATTTCATTTACATACATTTCATTTACATTCATTTCATTTACATACATTTCATTTACATGCATTTCATTTACATAAATTTCATTTATATACATTTCATTTACATACATTTCATTTACATACATTTCATTTACATACATTTCATTTACATACATTTCATTTACATTCATTTCATTTACATACATTTTATTTGCATACATTTTATTTGCATACATTTTATTTGCATACATTTCATTTATATAAATTTTACTTGCATACATTTGTTTATACATAATTTTTTATATACATTTTTTTTATATGTTTCTAACTAATTTTTTTAAATAATTTTTTTTTCGCTTATATATTATCAAAATATTTTTTTATATATATATTGTTTTCAACATATATTTTTTGTGGAAAAAAACTTTAATTTTAATGGGGAAGTACACTAATATGGTAATAAATTAGAGAGATTCGAACTGAAAATTAAAAACAACAACGATGCTATCGAATTTTTTTTATCAAATACCTATCGTATAAAATAGTTGTCATGATCGATAAATTTTAACTTTTAATTGTTATATTCTTATATGTATCGTGAAGTCGGCATCGTTTCTCTTCCGAAGTCATCTGAACTAGTGTGCGTACGAACCTCGTGTCGTGTCCGTTCCTAGGCTTCGCGAGCTTCTGCGTCGTTTCCGATCCGATCAGGTGGGCGACAAGCTTAAAAGGGGCAGTTCAGTCAAAATCAAACTATCGCCAAATTGCAAGGTTCATAGACTATAACAGGTTAAACGAATGGGGAATAAATTACTATTGAGAGAGTAACAATTTCTGTCTTTCTTCTTGAATATCTCTTAAACGGTAGATTAAACTCGCGCGTAAGCCAACCTAGAATTCTTTAGAATTTAATAATCTATTGAATGATGCAAATTTATTTTTATAATAATTGTCTTTCCGCTGCAAAATAGACAAAAAACTAACTGCTATTCACTACGACAATTAGCAATGGAAGGAACAATTTCTATCTTTCTTTTTAAATATCTCTTTCTTTCATTTTAATGAAATAAAATCATTATAAGGAAATAATGATACTTTAAAGGGAGGGTGCGTGTAAAATCAAACATTTGTTAATATGTGTTTTAATGGAATCAGCATATTTAATTATGTATGATTACATACTCTGTTCATCTAAATAAAACTTATTATAGAAAAGAAAATTTAATTTATTTTGAAAAAGCGCCATCTAGTGACAAATAGCATAAGCTTTGCTTGAATCATTGATGCCATCTTGCTGTGATTTCACAAGCGTTGTGCATAAAACTTTAGTATATTTGCGAGTAATATTATTAATTATAACTCTAAAAATACTTTATTTATAGCTTATTTGGGAAGATAATCAGACATTCTATAAACGTTCATGAAGATTGTTCTGGAACGTTCTGGAAATAATGTAAACAGCGCCATCTATGAGATGATCGCATAAGCTTATGTTAACTAATAAAAACACTATTTTCTCTGAAAATACAGTGATTTGAGATGAAATATTTCATATCCGTAACTAATCATTGTTTATTTATGATATTATGAAAAAATATTTGATATGAAAATTAGACGCACCCCCCCTTTAAGGACCGCAAATTTTCAAACTTTACCCCTAGTGTAGTTGCTGGGGTCCTTAAACTACATTTGATCCAAATAACTTCTTAATAACAGTAGACAATGTTTGACTATACTGCGAGGTTTTGCTGTACTAAGTCAAGCAGAAATATAAAATTGAAATACAGTAGAACACCTCTATAGTGAACTACGTGTAATTTACCAATGTTTTTAAAGATAACTGTTCTGTAATAAAAATAATAACATTATTATACAGGATGTTCTTTTAAAAATGTTATTTCATTACACAGGGTACATAATTTCTCGTGACTCTACGTCAGTTGACGGACATTTGGCATAAATATCTTTATTTTGAAAAAAATGGGATAGTAATATTATTTAACATAATAAAATGATAATTTTAAATAATAGGTATAATAACAAGTTCAAAAGTATGAAGAGCTGCTTTTTCCACCCCTTAGGCCCCACACTTGCGTTTTTTCAACGCCGCTTTTAAAAAAATGCTCATGGCAAAAAGATTAGCTGCAATTGATTTTTAACGGGGCCCTTCACACTAGCACCTTTTTTTATCAGCATTTTTTCTAACGCAACATAGCTCAGTCCCCTGCTAAAATACGAGCAGAATTTTAAATGCTAGAACTTTAGCAGGATACGAATGTCTATTGTACCGTTCACATTTGCCTTTTTTTCAATGCTGGAATTGCATACATACACAAAACTTTTGACGAAAATAAGACGAAAAATAATTGTCTACAATGGTTATCATTTTCTACCCACGTAACAACGGCCCCTTGGCAATTGTGATAGAGTTGTAATAGTTAGGTAAGTTATGAATTATCGGACAGTTACATATATTCGATCATAGAAGAAAAAGTGTATAAGTAATATGACATTTTAACTCGTTATTTGTTGATGATCGAAAATGTGGAACTGTTCGATAACCTAATAATAACCAGAGAAAATTGTTAAGATGATCATTTTTTCTAACGCAAGTGTGAACACACGCCAAATGATCATTTTTTTAAAGGCGGCGTTGAGAAACGCAAGTGTGAAGGGGGCCTTATATATTTGCGATGAAATCCATGATTATGAAAGAATTGGAATAGTTGAGCAATATATGCTTGTAGTGTATAATATGGATACACATTATGTACACATTAAAATTACTTTTCCTTTTTATAAAATACTTTTAAATTCGATTAAAGAAAAATACATTTATTGAATTATTAACGGGAGGCTGCAGTTTGTAATGGATACACATTTTGTACATATTAGAATTTTATATCCTTTTCATAGAATTAATTTTAATTCCATGGAATTAAGAATTATAATCAAATAAAACGGAGGCTGCAGTTCGTAATATGGATTTATATTGAATAAAATACTTTCGGACAAAAGTCCTTCGGCCAAGTGTCCGCGCACCAAGTGGTGAGTCAGTGGCCAAAATAATATCGCGTTTTGCGGGACGCTAAAATCCTTATTTTTGGGTCACGTGACTGGCAATCTAGCGTCAGTTTAATGGAGAAATGATATAACTGAAACAAAATTTAATGGAAAAATGATATAACTGAAACAAAATAAGGTTTTACACCGTCTTCCTTAGCGTCCTGCAATCGCTGCAACACTTCCTCTCTCTAGAGTAGTTTATCACAACTCTATGCCGCGCACGTTCTACTTCACTAGAACTGGTCTAAAATGAAATAAAACCAGTTCGCTATGCAGAACTTACTTCTTAGAAATATACATAGGAAACTGGCAAGGTTTTGTAGACTCAGCGTTGACAATATTTTATTAAACTCAAGCTTTCAAATTCATTATCCAATTCATCATCAGGAGAAGTACATAAATTAAAAAGAAAAACCAATGCCTAATATGATCACCTAAAGTAAATATGATACCGACTACAAATTTTAAAATAAAATGGAAATAGAAAATATTACATGCTAGATATGAAATCAATAGAAATTAAAGTAAAACAGTCAAGTAAATGATCTGAATCTTTTCACAGTTACAACCATCCCCAATTTATGATATTACACCATTTCTAATTCCTACACTCAACCTCTGTAAACAAAAATAAAACAACTCTACCTATATATTATCATACTAATGTATTTATATATGAGTGAAGTGAAGTCTAAAAACCATCATTTACAGCGGTTAACTATAGGAATCAAAGCTATAAGCTCTATTGATGGAGTTAGGGTAGTTGATAGTGTAAAAAGATTCAATTCGTCTGCGATACCAGACATTTGAACTTTGGTGGAGTACTGAAGGTGTCTCAAATGCAAAGGAATGTCCTGACGATCTTGAATGATGAAAAACTTGACTATTTTCTCTGCCCACTCTCACGTCTCTTCTATGTTCATCCATCCTAGTGGATAAATTTCTACTAGTTTCTCCTATGTATTCTGCATTACAATCATTGCCGTCTAGTTTGTTTATTACATTACATTTATCATTTTCCTTAACTCTGTTATTTGGTTTCATGAGTAAATTCTTTATGGTATTAGAAGATTTGTTGCCTATCATTATATTGCATTGTCCTAATATTCTTTGAATCATTTCATTAGTACCAGGCACATATGGATCAGAGATGTATTTTCTATTACTTGTATCTGGATTTTGAATTTGAGCAGCATTAGTGGGTGTTTGAAGATGACGTTTGTTAATTACTTGTTGAATGAATTTCATAGGATAATTATTATCTGTTTTCTGATTATCGATATTTCATTATGTAGATAATCAGAACTGCAAATTTTGTAGGCTATATCCAAAAGAGATTTAACTGTGCTGCGTTTGTGGGAGAGATGAGCTGAGCTACCCAGATAAAATTTAAGAGAGTCTCTTCGATGATTTAAGAAGGTTTATGGAAGAGAGAATAAAACGTGGACGAAACACCGATAAATTCTCATCGGCGATTGACTGTAGAGGATTATCGAATGATCTTCAACGAATCATGGTTGATTCTACTTCCTCGAATTTATGAGGAGATTTCTTAGATGCATCTTCGGCGAGTTATAGAAGACTCATCTTCCATGAATTACAGCAGGCAGCTCATAGATGTATTTTCGGCGAGTTATGGAAGACTCAACTTCCCTGAACTTCAGGAGGCAGCTCGTAGATGTATTTTCGGCGATTTATGGAAGACTCATCTTCCCTGAATTACAGCAGGCAGCTCGTAGATGTATTTTCGGCGATTTATGGAAGACTCATCTTCCCTGAATTACAGCAGGCAGCTCGTAGATGTATCTTCGGCGACTTATGGAAGACTCATCTTCCCAGAATTACAGCAGACATGACTTCGATGATCATCGACGCGTTATGATAGACTCAACGTCCCCTAATTATTACAGGATTGAATTATAGCAGGCACGTCTTCGATGAAGATTGCTGAATTACGACAGACTCAATTAATTCATAAGAACTTTAAAAACACGCGGATCATCATATTGAATAAAAATCAACCAAATTATACTTCTACCATGTCAAAGATGGCTCAGAGGATATGTCGCTGACTTCAATTCTCCATGAGACTACAGTTGCAGGTTCGAGTCCCCCGGACACACCACTTCATTTCTTTCTTTAATATGTATATAAAAATATGTAACAGTAAACTAATCGATATAAAGCCAAATACCTTTCAAAAATGATAATTTTGGTTTTATTTAACCCTATGAATATGTATATTTATGCATTAGAAAACTAACATGAATCGATCTAAATGAAGGGAAGATTATAGATAGGCGCCATGTATAAATCATGCTTGAATCTGCTTTAAAATCATGCTTGAATCGCCAATAATATTGAGGTGATTATGTGAATTGTTTTCGTATGAATCTTCCATGAAACGTCTTAAATTCGAAATTGAATCATCATCGATTTAAGGACGGTTGCAGTCGGTTATGCATGTGCTTCTTCGATGAATCGACGATCATCCTGCCTTATTTTATACGAAAAATCTTGGATAAAACGGACACTTCTTCGAAAATTTATCGATGATTCATCGTCAATACGCCGATTCATGTTTAGGTACTCTTCCAAAAATCGGCTATAAATCGGCCTAAAAAATCAACTGGGTATTGTAGTCTAATAATTTTCCAGTACAGGCAAGCCTCGCTTTAAGTACAACTCACTTTAGTAAAAGTGGTACTTATTTCGAGTCATGATTCCGAATTAAGAACAGTTCGTAGACATAGAAAACGGAGAAAATTTTCTGTGATTAATTCACGGTAACTAAAAAAACATCAAAATTATAATCCAGATGAGGTTATTAGAAGCAATTGATTCAGAAATTCAACATGTCCCAGTTTAGGGTAAGTTCCGTTTTATCGCCCGGTTCCATATTTTCGAACACGTAAAAATATTTATATAATAATCATTATTTAACTTTTATTTCAATTGGTATCCATGATACCAATTAGAATAGAAGTTAAACAATAAATATAATATTTTCTTTTCTGACGTGTCCGAAATTGTAGAAACAATCAATAACTTGGAACTTAGTACCCTACTACCAAACATATTTCATAGAGCATAAAATTGCTGTTTGTTAAATGTAGCACAATAATTATAGAAATCTAAATATCTATTAATTACCCACATATACTGAGTGAGAGTTAAACTATGGATGGATTTTAAAACATTTATTTAATGCACGACTTTAAACTTTTTCATCTCAGTCACAAACAATGAAAGACTGTATATTATTATTAATAATTTAATATGCTTATATACGTTTTACACTAATAATAAATTTTATTTCTATAACTCATAGAAAATGAGGTATAAATCGAGGAGTGACAATTATAAATTTCTTGTTACTTTTATTGGTGATTGTATCATAATCACTTGTTATATTATCATATATAAATACATTTGTATGATAATATGATAGGTAGAGTTATTTTATTTTTGTTTACAGAGGTTGAGTGTAGGAATTAGAAATGGTGAAATATCATAAATTAAATTGGGGATGGTTGTAACTGTGAAAATATTCAGATCATTTACTTGACTGTTTTCTCTGACTGTTCTTGTGTCACTTCTTTGTTCATCTTTCCTCTCTTGATCTTAACTTTTTAATGCGATTTTTAGGAGTTTTTACATTAATTTCTATTGATTTCATATTTAGCATGTAAATATTTTCTATTTCCATTTTATTTTAGAATTCGTAATCTACTTAAAATGAAAATAGAATTTTGTAATATAGGTTTTAGGTCTTAAATATTGTCTATAAAACCTTTCCAGCTTAACAATCCGTTGAGTTTGAACCACTTCCCTCACATAGAAAACTATAATGGATATTTTATGACAGACTAAATAAAACATGTTCATCGTAAGTGGTAGTTCACTATACAGGGTTCTACTATAAAGAATGGTTCACTATACAGTAATTCATTATAATGGAGTTCTACTGAACTTACCACGTTACTTGATTATATGTCAAAATAACAACACGCCCCCGGGTGGGCTCGAACCACCAACCTTTCGGTTAACAGCCGAACGCGCTAACCAATTGCGCCACGGAGGCCTGATGCATCTTGTTAATTTAAAAATAACAATAAATCAAAACAGAAAGATAAAGTTTGGTGTTTTTTCAAATTCAGCCGAAGGTAGAAATGTGAGATGTCAAAATGCTCACTCTGTAATGGTTTGGGCTTCTGTGACGGCCACTAGAAGATCAATCCACGTAATTGTGACATGTGGGGTCAACTTGAACTGAAAAAGGCACATCTTCTCATTCTAGAATCAAAGCTTCTGTCATGGGCTTCTTGGTTCACCATGAAGTCTTCAACAGGACTCAGCACCATCGCATGGCTCCAATGGATTCGAACTTGGATATAAAAAAGTATTCCACCGGACCACCCTTCATAGGCAAAGATTTGGGGCTAGTAAGGAGTTAGACCTAAATCCGTTAGGATTTCAATCTGGTCAATTTAGAAGAAAAGGGTCTCGACAACTCTTCACTCTTCTATTGAATCCACGAAAGTTGTTATAATTGGGTGATTGTATCGTATAATTGAAACACTATCATTTGCTAATTATTTTCCTTTGAATACTAATCTTTGAAATCAAAATAGCTCTTTTTGATGTCAAAATTTTGTTACCTGAATTCTGAGACAGCCTGTATGTATAATAAGAAATGGTAAAATGTAACGTTTATATAGCGTGTGAATTTGATGATAAATGGGTTGCTCCTCTTAAATTTCACTAAATAAATTTATTCGATTATGTTTCTTTAAAAAATAATAGTACTCATTTTATGGCGTTGATCTTTTACTCAAAATCTTTATGTAGCAGCAGCTCAGATACGTCTAAGATGATCGGAATGAAAATAGTGTGTTTTAGTGAAGTAATTTATGGCTAAATAGAGTTTACCATTTTCTAGTGAGAGTACTTTTCTAATAGATTTTATTGTGGTTCAACTACCTTAAAATCAGACCTCTGTGGCTCAAATGGTTAACCTGTTATCGTGGTGCTTCAAGCCCAGTTCGGGGCCACTGCTTTCAAATTCTGGATATTAGAATCGAATGGGATGAGGCGGTCGTACTTGAAACGCATAAAGGTTGGAACTTAAGATTTCTTCTGTTTGTACCTAATGATATGATTACATTGAATTTCTAGTTACATTAAGATTGTTAAACGACAATGAATAATTACTTGCCAAAACTTTGCCATATACTTATCAGTAGAGCTAGGACATTGGAACACTTAAAAAAGAGCAGTAGTAGCTGTCAAAACGAGCACTTGTAGCGCTATGAATGTGCAGTAGGAGCGATAGAAAAGAGCATTTGGGGCACTTATCGGGGCATTTGAAGCACTTATCAGTGCATTTGGGGACAGTTATTGGTGCATTTGAGGCAGTTTTTGGAGTGTTTCATGCACCGAAAGAAAAAGTGTGTTACTTATCAAAGTAAGAATTTTAACGAGGTTTTGTTTTGTGAAGAGTTTTTGGATGAAATATACACAAGAATTATCTTTAATTTTTATCCATAAATAATTTATTTTGAAAAATCATTATGTAAATATGTAAGGCTCAAAAGTATTATGCAATACTTGAAAAAACATAAGAAAAAGAACAATAGATGTTGAAACCAAAACGAACGTATACAGTACATATAATAATTGGAATCTATATTGAGTCTATTATGTTACAGAAAATTCTAGCATCACATGTTGTTGAAGTTTGGTAAGAATGTGAGAGTTAACCCTTATTAACAAGATAAAACCATTACTTCCTTAACATTTTTTTTGACACTTCATTGTCTATCTGTGACCAAATATTTCAATAAAAAGAATAATCTCTATTTCTGTGGAAGTAACAGGGGCACTAGCATAGCGGGAAACATCTTAGGGAGTCAATTCGGGAAATATTTCAGTCTTTTTCTTATTTATTTATTTATTTATTTATTTATTTCACAAAAATGTTTCCCTCCAATTAGAATATACAACAATATTAATACAATAATATTTTGATACAATAATACTAAACTATCACTATTACAGAGAGACATTTAAGGCCCTTTTTAAGCCGAAGCTTCTTGGGCAACCTACATAAAAAAAAAATTAAAATGAAAAATATCTACCTAAATTATATCGAATATGAAAAAGGTTGACTTTAATATTTTAATTCAATCAAAAAAGAAAAGAGAAGAAAATGGAAATATAGGAAATATAAAATCTACATAATTTTAAAGTGCACAGTATTCAACGACAGTATGGGTTAATATATATATACTTTCTTTTTCGGAACAAAATTAATATCATACTGCTGTCGTGAAAACTAAATTTAAAACAAGGGACTGGAAGAAGCAGTCAAAAAGGAAAGTGGTTCAATGATTTCCAACTACAATTGGAGACAATGTACACGAAAGCAGAAAAGCTTTCAGAAAGAAAATAGAAAAAGAAGAGGAAAAAGAGGTGATAGTAAATGAAGCTCACCTACAAAAAAAAAAAATTTGAGCTACTTACTTAAAGAACATAACCCTAACGCTATTTTCCAAAGCTGCAAGTAGCGTTAAAAATGAGGAGATATGAAAAAAAAAACGATAACACATAATCCAAATTTTCAACAGTTCGGAGCACAGGGGACGACACCCCTCTTCCTTTCATTCACCACAGACAGCATCAGGATACAGCCCTTGGATGTCATCTGTAGGAAAGTACGCAGGAAAAATGAAACTAAAGTATAAAAATAGAAACTCTACCTACCTACATTAAATGTTATGTGGTAAAAAAGAAATTATATATATATATAACTCGATCAATGTGACAATCTACAAAATATAATAATAAAAATGGTAATTATGTGATTATACTTGATTGTTAAGGAGGAAATGTTTAAATTTATATTTGAAACCATTATGAGAATTGGCGCCTTTTACATCACTATCAATCTCATTCCACAGTTCACATCCTATATAAAAAATGCAGTTCTGAGACTTGGATCTCTTGTACAAAGGAAGAGTGATTTCAGAATTATTCCTAGTATTATGAGCGTGACTATTAGTGTTTATGGTTATATAGTTAAGAAGGATGGGATCATAGTTGTCAATGTGCATAGTTTTGTAAAAATATATACCTATTTTATATTTGAATATATTGTTCAATGTCAAAATTTTTAGTTCATCAAATATAGGGTTAGTATGAGCAAGATAGTGACTACCACTGACAATGCGAACTGCACGCTTTTGCTTAATAAATACATCATCTCTCAAATAATCAGCACAACCGTACCACACCTCAATGGCGTAACTAACTGTAGAGTGAACGAAAGCATAGTATAACTTTAGCAGTATGTTAGGAGGTAGACACCCTTGAATTTTATTTAGTACACCTACAAACCTAGCTACTGTAGATGACACTTTTTTAACATGGGACACAAATGACAGATTATTGTTCAAATTCAGTCCAAGAAATTTAACTTCATTTGCAAATTCTATATTACAGCCACTTAGAACAACTAAGCTTAACTGATAAGTGTTACGGTATGAAAAGATGGTATATTTTGTTTTACTAGAATTAATCATTATTTTATTATTATTTAGCCAATTACTTATCAAATCAAGATTACGATTAATATCAATATGAATATTTTGAAGAGCAGACTTTGAAAATTTACATGAAACTGTTGAGTCATCAGCAAAGAGATTGAATTTGAAAAAGTCTGCACAATTAGGAAAATCATTGAAAAATATTAAAAACAAGAGACCCCCCAACACACTCCCTTGGGGCACCCCACATGTCACTTCACGATCAGCAGAAGATACATTATTTAGCACTACACGTTGGTTGCGCTCAGTTAGATAAGATCGTATCCATGACAGTGGGATACCCCTTACACCATAATGGGAGAGTTTACTCAACAGAATTTCATGAGGCACAGAATCGAATGCCTTCCTTAGATCAATGAATAAAGAGAAGTACAGGTCACCATTGTCTAAAGCAGAGTAAATATCATTCATTAAATTGAGCATAGCATGAGTCGTACTCTTATTCTCCCTAAATCCATATTGATTTGAATAAAATATACCTTTACGTTCAAAATATCTAGTTAACTGATTGTATACAACTCTCTCGTATATTTTTGAGTAATTCGATAGTAAAGAAATAGGTCTGTAACTATTCACCTCCTTTCTACAGCCTCCCTTGTGGAGAGGCATAACATTAGCTGTTTTTAGAGTAGTGGGGAATTTTCCATTGGTCAGTGATTTGTTATTCAAAGCTGCTAGTATTGGGGAAATATTATTTGATATCTTTTTTAAGATTGAAACAGGAATAGAATGGACATTACACGATTTATTTTTTAGTGAAGCTATAATTTTATGAATATCACAAGCACTGATAGGTGTCAAAAATAAAGAGTTAAGGTAACTGCCAGATAAATATTGATGGTGATCACTCTGTTGATTGAGAAAATGGTTTGATAATTGCTGTCCAATAGAACAAAAAAATCTATTGAATTCATTGGCTACATCCAATGACCCACTTATAACCTCTCTCCTAGCATTAACCAAAGAAATATTGGAGCTATCAGAATTATCATTACAATTGAGAAGATCATTAATCAGTTTCCAAGTCTTGCGCATGTTAAATTTGAATTCGGTGAATTTTCTCTTGAAGTATTCAGATTTTTTGTCTCGCAGTTGCTTAGTGACCATATTTCTATACACAGTATATTCTCTTCGGCTCATCTTACCGGCCTTATAGAGTAAATAATAGTTTGAGCGCACCCTAATTTTATTCCTACAGTCCCAATCAATCCAAGGCTTGGTTAAATTTTTATAAGACACAGTTTTACTTATTATTGGGCAATGAACATCGTAATAATGCATAATTGTTTCATCAAACAACGCCAAACCACCATCAACATCATCAAAATCGAGAACAGGAGAAAAGTCATGATTATCAATGGAAACACAGAAATTTAATAACGAATTGTATGAATGTACTCTGTAATTTACTGACCCTGATGGTAACTGAGCTCCAGTAAAAAAACGTTTGTTTATATTAAAAATCAAGTAATGATCAGACAAATCAAGTGGTATTGCTCCAGAAAATACATTAGACAGGTTAGTAGAGAAAATATTATCAATTAGACTGAAACAATTTTCCGTTATTCTAGTGGGCTTAGTTATAGTAGGATTAAGGTAATACATGAACATCAAATTGGCAAAACTCAAACAACTTTCATCATTAGCCATGTTAAGAAGATCAAAGTTAAAATCACCACCTATCTGAATATTTTGACAATTAAAGGATGATAAGGTTTGGAGAACATGATCGAGTTCGGATATGAATTGATTAGGAACACAATTGGGTGGTCTATAAATAGACCCAAGAATTAACTTCTTACCTTCTCTAGAAGTTAAAACGAACAAACACTCCATGTTATCAGTACAAATATCTAGACTATCGATAACTTCACATCTATAGGTACTTTTAGCAAATACGGACACACCGCCTCCTCTCCTCCCACCACCCCTCACTACATGGTAATGGTTATATCCCTCAAAATGAACAAGGTTACAAGTAATATCATTAAGCCAAGTCTCAGAAAAACATAAGAAGTCGAATTCAATATTCATTACACTCAGCAAGGCAGTTAAATCATCTATCTTGGGATAGAGAGAACGGGTATTCAAATGCATTACTTTAAGATCAAGTTTACTACTGGTATAAGACTCTCGCAGTCCAGATATTGAATAGAATAAAGACTGTCTGCTATCAAAATTGAGATCAGGAAACGAATCATTGAGACTCCGCAAAACATCACCTAAGTCCCCTGTACCATCATCCATAATCATTACAAAAATCAAAATAAATAACGACATAATAAAGTACAGTAACTGAGTTAAACATATTTGCAATACGTTGCAAGTTTCCCATTAATGCAAGTGTATAGCAAGTCATAAGCAACGCAAATGAGTGACAAATTGACAAGGCAGTAAAGTAAACAACAGCATAATAATTGATAATCGCAACAAGATGAGAGCTAAGCAGCAACATTGTCAAATTTAGCAGTCCCTGCCAAATCACTGAGTAGCATGGTAAGAGGAGAGGCAGCAACGGTGGAGAGGCAGCAACGGTGGAGAGGCAGCAACGGTGGAGAGGCAGCAACGGTGGAGAGGCAGCAACGGTGGAGAGGCAGCAACGGTGGAGAGGCAGCAACGGTGAAGAGGCAGCAACGGTGGAGAGGCAGCAACGGTGGAGAGGCAGCAACGGTGGAGAGGCAGCAACGGTGGAGAGGCAGCAACGGTGGAGAGGTAGCAACGGTGGAGAGGCAGCAACGGTGGAAAGGCAGCAACGGTGGAGAGGCAGCAACGGTGGAGAGGTAGCAACGGTGGAGAGGCAGCAACGGTGGAGAGGTAGCAACGGTGGAGAGGTAGCAACGATGGAGAGGCAGCAACGATGGAGAGGCAGCAACGGTGGAGAAGCAGCAACGGTGGAGAGGCAGCAACGGTGGAGAGGCAGCAACGGTGGAGAGGCAGCAACGGAGGAGAGGCAGTTTATCTACATCAACAGAACAAATCATAGAGTATGAGGAGTCATACCCATGTTTGCCATGCAGAGCGCGGGATGTAATGTACAGGTCAGCACATATTGTTAAATATGTGAGCCTGAACATCAAAGAAATCAAGAGAAATCCAGTTTCACAAAAGAGTGGATACAGCATGCACAAAGTCTCCTCTCTGTAGAATGTTGCTTTGAATTGTCCCTGTAGTCACTGCTCGGGTGAGTGACCCATTAAATCTGACACATTTAACCCAAGTGCTCGCTCACATATCTCACCAAGCTTCTCCTTGCTGCCAATAATTATCTTTTGATTCTTAGCAGATGGATCAGGAGCCTTCATCCACATGTATACCTGTCCGTTTTGAGATCCACAAGCAGCAACTTTTTGTGGACATTTCTTCTTTGCTTGTCTTAAAACATATAATATGGTTGCTCGCTCAGGTATCAGGTCCTCATTCAAATAGAAACCAATAGGTTTTATAGTTCGGCATGCCGTGATTAATTCGTCTCTAATATCCTTGCGGTTTAATTTCACAAGGATCCTTCGCCTGTCCGGTGATTGCGTTATTTTCTTTCCCAGTCGATAAGCAACTGTAATATCATTGGGAGACATTTCTCGCCGCAATTTCTGCTTGATTACCTCACAGACGACATTGGCAGAGTTCTCACCTACTGAAGCTTCAGGGAGTCCGTTACCAGACATGATGATTGTGTTAGCTCTTCCATATGCCTCAACATCATCAACTCTCTCCCGTAGTTTCTGATTATCCCTATTTAAAGTTAAAATGTCCTGTTCCAACTTTTTAATCATCTCATCTCTCCCATCTATCTTTCTTAATATATCATCGAGCTTAACTGTCATAACTTGTATCAAAGCTTTTCCCTCCTCAGATAGTTTTTCATAATCACTATCGGATACAATTTGCGTGGCACTATCACTCTCATCACTTTCAGCAGACAATTCCGTTAACTGGTTCTTATTTTTCTTTCTCATAGCTATACGGTAATTCAGCTAGACAGCACTAGTAATATGGTAGTTAGAGTATAGTTAGGTCTATTTTAAACGAAACTAAAGAAAACACTAGGTTGAGTGAAATCTTCAGGAGCAGGCACGACACATCACGTCTGTACAGTGTGACAGATGACGCCTTCACTACGCCTTGCAAAACATTCAACCCAGTATTTACTTACTCAAACAAATGTACAAAAAAAAAGGTATTTAAAATAAAACAAAGATATTAGTAGCTAAATAGATATGAATTACGTGAAAATCTAGGGTTAATATTAGAATAGTTACACCTCTTTTTAATTTTTATAGAACTTTTCTAATCAAATAAAATGTATTGGAAAAGGGTAATAAAATAAAATAATTAAAAAAACTGAACAACAATACATTAACTCATTAAGTGAATATAATCAAATTAAATCAATGCATGACTAGATTAATGGTAGACATAGAATATATTTGTTAAACCATATAATTTAAATATGTCATTGTAGGAGCTACATGGCCCTTATAGAACGGATATTTTTTGCCCGATAAAAGATCGTCCGCTGTACGAGCTTTACCTGTAATATGATTTCTCTTCAACATTTGAAATTAGTTAACTATCAAAAAATAATTACGGATACAATTTCTTTGGCAGTACCTAGGCAATAGCACACAAACACATATCCTGGTATTTCACTGAAGCTATCTCTCTATCAATATCAAATTCGCATTTTAATCTATTTTTAGTTTAAGTATATTTATACGAACTAATTATTGGTTATATGAAGAATGGGGAAAGAAACGTATAAATTGAAAAGGTTACCTAAATAAACAGTCTCAGCAATCACTGGTAGATAACTATGTGAAATTAGTTCGATCATTCACGTTTAAGCTCTATGAACCATTAAATACACTTAAAAGTGCAGTTAAGAATGATACAGTTATTTGACATCACTCAATCTTGGTGCGCAATAGAAGTCAACAGAGTACATATGGAGCATTTTGGGGCGTTATGAGCATTTTGGGGCGTTTATAGCGTTTGGAGCATAATGGAGCATTATGAGCGCTAGTGGCATTTAACTAATAAATGCTCCAATGTCCGACCCTTACTTATCAGTATAGACGGGACAATTCGCCTCAAGAGAATTTTCTGCAGTAGGTAGTAAGTTTATGAAAAACTTACTACTTCATAAGTAGCTAACCCTCAAATTCCCTATTAATTAACCCTTCATGCCCTGAATTAATTTGAACGTGAAAAATTATGATATCCATTTAATATAAAGGAAAACTGAGCATATTAAGCAAATTTTTTTTTATATTAGAAAAAAATATAAATCACAATAGTGTTTAACTAAAGTAAGCGTATACATGTATTCATAGTAAATGAAAGCGTATTCCTGTTTTTAACCGGTCGTATAAGGAAAATATATCTAAATGTTCGCACAAAATCCATCAGTTGTAAGGTGACAAATAAGTCCACTTTGAGCTAAAGAATATCTTCAATACATTTTAATATCTCCACATCACTTATCTTTTAATAGTTCAAGTTCAAAAACAATTAAAAAACTGTTAGAATAATATATACTGTATTCATAATTTCGTTATCATTGACGAAGGCCTGTCAGCCGTGATCGTATAGTGGTTAGTACATTGCGTTGTGGCCGCAATAACCCAGGTTCGAATCCTGGTCACGGCAAGTAGGAAGGGCTTCACTTTTATATTCAAATTGAGATATTAATTAATTTTTTTATCAACAAATTATGGAATTTAAATAATTGGCCAAAGAAGTTTTATTGAATAATTGATTTTGAAAATTTTAAGTGGAGTTATTAAGAAAAACAGGTACTTAAACATGCACTCTGGACTATCTTCCATGGCAAGGTGGCCGAGTGGTTAAGGCGTTGGACTGCTAATCCAATACGGTCTCCGTGCGTGGGTTCGAATCCCATCCTTGTCGGGTTATTTTTCAAATTATAAATAATTTTGACTCTAATGGTAAAATTTATTCCAGTATTAATTTAATGTTAATTACTCTATATACTATTTACAGTGTCTGTTTGTATTTTAGTTGCAATAAAAATGTCACGCTTTAACAATTTAAACAAAAAATAGAAATAAGAAATATTATGGATAGCAAAATTAATAAAAAAAAGTCACCTAATTAATTCACAAATAATAAAGAAAAAACTTTAACATTTAAGATACGATTTAATTCCCTGATTAAAATAATTGATAGAGGTTATACATATAGTGATCCGTCTGCAGGATAACAGATTTCTTTACTTTTTGAGTTTATGAGTTATAAATGATCTCGACCTTGACCTTTAACTGGATCGCTCCAAAATTCAACCAGATGGTTCCTTGACATTTACCAATCGTCCCATCAAATTTCAGACAATTTGGTCGAATATTTTTTGAGTTATTGAGTTATTAATGGCCTTGACCTTGACCAATGACCCGATCGCTCCCAAAAAGGTTCCAGTTTATTGACTAATCGTCCCACCAAGTTTCATGCAATATGGTTCAATACTTTTTGAAATATAAATGACCATGACCTTGACCTTTTTGCAATTTAGTTGAACGCTTTTTCAGTAAAGCGAATAACAAGATGAAATTTAAATAAATAAATGCCGAGTAAAATATAACCTTCCTCTGTGATAACAAAAAAATCTGATGGTTATTTAACAAATCCGGATAAGTGATAAAATTCAAATAATCTACATAATTAAATATTTTATTATAGACATTTTCAATAAATTAGAAGATCAGAAATATTCTATTTGTTTTATATGGCTTCACTGATAGGAATGATTAATAATATTAACTTTATCTCAAATACAGTTAATTTTATTGCTGTATAACAAGGATTTTAACACATAGTACATATGCAGGAGATAGAGGGTTGACGAACATTAAGATTTTGGTGGTTGGTTACATGAAAGCTCTCAGTTTTAAAATATTGGAGTAGTTATTTGAAGTATTTTCAGTAGAAATTAATCACAGTTATTCCCATTTGGTGACTGATTTATTATTGAAGAGTCATGGCAATGTGACCTCAAATATTAATGTAAGCAAGTGTGCAAATAAGACAGTTCAGTATCTGCACACATAATTAATTAACTATGTGACCAATGTTTGGTCTATTGAAGGTAATATATCACACACATATTTGTATTGAAGGGAAGATAGGAATATACTAACTACTCGGTTAGTACACCGAGTACAGCTTCTCAGTATGTATTGTTAAACATTCAATGAGAAAATGACATCTGTGGTACACGGAAAACTGCCAGTCACTTATTGGCAAATTATGTATTTTTTTACTTTTCTGAAATATTATTTGGTTATAAACACATTCTAAGAACATTTTAATTCATAGAAACGGCATTAGCCCTTCGTTAAGGGATAAAGGGGACATTTTTTTACAGTTATAACTAAAGTATATAGATATTGGATTATTTAATATTCAGTGGAAAATAGTATTTCAACAAAGCTACTTTATTAAACAAGCAGTTTGTCAAACTTCAGTACAAAATCCCCCTCCGAGCAAAAGCCCCCTACGGACAAATACCCCCACTGGACAAATACCCCCTCCGGACAAATATCCCCTCCGGACAAAAGCCCCCTACGGACAAATACCCCCTTCGGACAAATATTTATTACATATATGTGAATTTATCCTTTTAGAACTAATTGTTTACTCTTTATTTCCATAATTCAGTAACTGATCTAATTAATGTCTATCAATTACACTGGAAATGAAAGCGGTTAATGACCGGTTCAATTTTATTATAGGCACAAATATAAAATACACAGTTTGGTACTTATTGCGGATAATCGAAAAGAGGGTAAAATGTAGAGCGCTATGTGTGGTTGTTGGTCCTACAAAGTCTAGACTCTAGAGCCAATCTATCAGAGGACCAAAGATTAAGACAGGAAAGCATCAGTTTTAGGCTTATTTTCGAATTGGACTACAAACAGCTCATTATATACCTAGACCTTATATTCAATAATAATCCTATGGGTACAAAAAGAATGTTTTAACGATGGTATCTTAACGGACTTTTAGGGTAAGGGTTAAATGAGAGGATGTAAGCAATTAAAATCATTCGATACTCTTGAAAAAGGAAAAATGTTATTTCAGATTTATTGAAATATTTATAATTACTATTATTTGAAATTATAGTTCATAACATGGACAAAATCCCCCTACGGACAAATTCCCCCTACGGACAAATTCCCATTGGGTCTTTATATCAATTAAAGATAATCTCATAATTTTAAGGTTGGAATTGTCATATAAACCGTTTAAAAATATAATTTTAATAATTTACAACTAAAGATTCACAGTTTATTTCGTTAATTTTTATTTAAAACTGTCTCATTGATTTTTCAGGGTAACTATGATCGATATAGTATTATAGTTAATTAATTCATGCCCATGTCTAACATAAGGAAATAAAAATGTAATTTGGCAATGTGTAATATATAATTTGCCTTGTACTATTACGATATAATAATAATTAAAGTGCCTATTGTACAGTTAAGTATATACAGCAACTTTTCTCTCAATAATCTAAACTAGTAGGGACAGTGCTGCAATCAAATTCACATAATATAGTTGAGTATCTGGAGTTAAAATATCAAAACAATTCATGATAAAATAATTGATACAGTCAAACTTAAACTACAGGAAAGGCTTTTAAAATCTTAATTAAGTTGCTCAATTAATGTTCCGCAAAAAATATTTTTCATATTGGGCCGTAACCTTAATTCTTTATTCGCTTTTTTTTGTGGTTGAGGCTCATGACCAAAACTATGTTGAGCCACCCGGCAGTCCTGATATTTAATTTCTGTTTTAAGTAAGTCAAAGAACTTCCAAATATGTGGAGGTGAACAACCACTCATTGGGGAAAACCGTCTGTGCCTAGCTTCGACGATTTTATTAGTTCGAGGAAGATGGTCACTAGTTCTACAGTGAGTGTTCCACAAAGATACTTGGAATGTTGGAAACTGACGTGTTTCACGATATTGCCTCCCAATATAAACATCCTCAAAATAATTCAATATCTGCACTCCTACTTCTGGCATTAGATTAAATAACGTGTAAGATACAGTTTCAATATCGTCAGGATACTTTGTTTGTAAACAACTTGCCTTCTAAACTTATTAAAATCTGTCTGTGTGCATACTGAGGGAGATTTTGTCCAAAGGGGGATTTTGTCCTGTTCCCATCTATACAGGATTTTATATATTAATAAGATTTCTAATTTATATCTTGTATATTATAAATTAAATGAATGTTAAATCACTTATATGTATGTTCAATATTTATTACATTTACAATTTTATTATTATTATTATTAACACTTTCATTTTTACACTTTTCATTTGTATGTAAAAGTATTATTAATTAATATACATTCCTATTCGATAGAGTGAAATTGTCATAGAATTAGGTAGGTAAATCAGTTTAATAATCATAGATGTTGCGTTGCAAATTCTAAATATTTCACAAACATCGATCGAAGTTGTTTTATAATGAGTTCAAGTGAATATTAAGCTTGAGGCTTGTTCAATTTTCAAATTATAAACAAAAAAGAAATAATTAGACACTAAACCTCGTTATGAAATGATAATGTAGAAATGCGTTGCGTAAACATTTATATTGTACTCTGTCCCCAATACAATAATTTCTTTGTTTCATCTCTTAGTATTTTCTAGGAAAGGTTATATTTTTTAATTTATATCTCGTATTTGATTTTTTACTGTAATATTTATATGATAATGAATTTTATATATTTTTCTGATGAATTTGTCTACATATAACAATGTTTTTGTTTTGTACACACAGAGAAAGGATTAGTTGAATCAAATCATATTTGATTTGTTTTGACTAAATTTTATGGTTTATCTGTGCGCCTACCTACGTGGTGAGTTGCAGGTACTATTTAAAATGAGTTGAATTGACGTTGGTTAAAACAACACATGTGTGAGTTGATTATTTTTAATTCCCGATGGTCACAACAACTACCTGTGATAGTCAAAAAGACTCGTGATGGTTGAACCAATTATATGTAATGGTTAAAACAACTACAGAACAAGGTTACATCAACTACTTGTGTATGTTTCTCCAATCACTCCTATGTGTTATACCAACTACTCGTGTAGGTTATACCAACTGCTTGTGTAGGTTATACCAACTACTCGTGTAGGTTATACCAACTACTCGTGTAGGTTACATTAACTACTCGTATAGGTGATATCAACTACTCATGCAGGTTATATCAACTTCTCGGTTAGGTTATATCAACTACTCGTGTTGGTTATATCAACTACTCGTGTAGGTTATACCAACTGCTTGTGTAGGTTATACCAACTACTCTTGTAGGTTATACCAACTACTCGTGTAGGTTACATTAACTTCTCGTATAGGTGATATCAACTACTCGTGTAGGTTATATCAACTACTCGGTTAGGTTATATCAACTACTCGTGTTGGTTATATCAACTACTCGTGTAGGTTATACCAACTACTCGTGTAGGTTATACCAACTGCTTGTGTAGGTTATACCAAATACTCGTGTAGGTTATACCAACTACTCGTGTAGGTTACATTAACTTCTCGTATAGGTGATATCAACTACTCGTGTAGGTTATATCAACTATTCGGTTAGGTTATATCAACTACTCGTGTTGGTTATATCAACTACTCGTGTAGGTTATATCATCTTCTCGTGTTGGTTATATCAACTACTTGTAAACTAAGTAAATGTATATCAACTATTATATAGTGTAGGTTGAAATATCGGTCTGGTTAGCAGTAGCCAGATTTTTACAAGACTTTTTGAGTCACTATATTTACTCTATTAAATTATAATCTCAAGTTAGGTCCCGGTATCAATTAGATTAGACTATTTATTTTCTAGGACCAAATCTAACATGTTCACATTTATTTTCTACTTTTGCTTCTGTGATATGCATACTATTTTAATTTAAAAAAATAATTGATCACCTAGACCTATCCTTGCTTTTTGAAATGTTTTCGATCCGATGAATTGATATATGGTTATCAGTTGTAAATTAATAGATTAGATTGAATAAGTAATCTCATCAGGTCAGTTTATAAATAAGTAGTTAGATGACATAAATAACTTTACGTAGTGATAAATAGGTAGACTAGATGAATTAATTAACCAGGCTAGATTACAAAAGTTGATAAATCTTTGATATGCTGCAATTGTACTATAACTTAATGAATAATAAATTAATGATAAAGCCTTTATCTTCCAAACCATATTTTAGTGCAATTCATCTTACTCATAGGCACTGATATTGAAATATGCTAATAGAATTACCAAGGTCAAATTGAAAACGAAATATAAACATTTAAGTTTTAGATTTATTATTTAGAAGTACAATTTGAATTTCTCGTCACTTTCTTTCACGACTGTAGGTTGCCAATTCCTGAAATAAGAGATTCGTATATTAATATATATTGAATAGAAATTCACAGTATCGTTCATATACATTATCAATAACATCACCTACTCTTTTTCCTTTTGTGATGAGATAGCGACAGCTTCGATATCCTTTTCATGTCTGGAATCCCCAAAAGCATATGAAAAAGTGAGAGCTAATCATATTGCAAATACATATTTAGAAATCATCTAATATTTTCAAATACTTACTTTGACCTAGCATAATTGTTCCTGGACCATTCAAAGGAATTGAAGAGGACTCCGATAGTTGATGACGTTGATCTACTTCATCAAGATCTGAAAGTAGATTCAGAAAATATAGAAAACCATATATTAATAAAGAAATGAAAAGAATTATTAACTGAGAATTCTTTCATATAGGTAAATTATTTATATAAAATGTTAAACTAATTATAAATCTTCAGATGCAGTATAAATTTAGCTCAAATAAATGCAATGGATTTTTCTAGCTAATCCTCATAATTTTGTTCATTATACACTCATAAAGTAGACTTTAATTAACTACCAAGAAAGTATAATATATCAAAAGGCTCACCTCTGGTTGGAGTTCTCCCTGCTAAATCCCTGGACGGTGTTCTCCTCCGACTACCTCCCTGGATGGAGTTCTCCCAGTCATAGAAAACTAGGGTCAAGTAGGTAAATTGCGGCACTTTAACTAACTGCGGTCTCTTATCTCAGAAACATTAATAATCATCATGACTTCTAGGCACTCGTGAAATAAATAGAACCTATCATAAATTGAGCTTAAATTATGATGTTCAACAATTCAGTATATAGCTAAACTAATTTCAGAATGATTTTGAGACTCTCTTAATAGGGTCACAATTAGAAATTAAAGAACCGAATTTAGCTGTGTAACCCTACCTATAGGTACACCAACTAGTTTTAAAATATATAGATTATCAGACCACTTTACTTAAGATACTAGGATAAGTTCCGAAATATCGGACGGCTCCATATTTTCGGTCGCGTAAGAAAAACGATATTAAATTGACTTTTATTTTAATTAGCTATTAGGTAGCTTTATACTATATTTCATACGTGACCGAAAATTTGAAATCGCCTGAACTTACCCTATTCTGAGGACAGCGCAGTAACTGCCTAGCCTATGTAGAAGGTATTGACACTGAAAAAAAAAAATAGCTAGGTAGGTATGATGCTTAAATAAGTTTTCATATAATAATCTAGGAAAATTAGTTTGGATATCAGTTTACAAACTGGAAGGCAGTAATCAAAATTTATTATTATAAAAGTTATATACTGATAATCAGCTCTTCAAATAACTACCTATATAAAGCCACCAAACTATCAATCACCAAAATTTTAGAATATTTAGGCAGACATTTATCAATTTATTAATGGAATTAATTAATAATTAATAATCGATCGGCAGCGATAATACTATTTAATGCATATAACGCTATTGTTTGCACTTGAACTAAAATGGTATTGAGGAGCGTTCACATTCAACACGTAACACACTTGAAACAAGATTTGAACTGAAAAGTGTTATGCGAATAAATTAGCTTTGAGGAAAGCATAAGTTGCCACTTACTCATTTGATTGAACTCACACCTAAACTTAAAAAAAAGTAGCACTAACTCTCATAGTAAGTTAATTTATACACCAGATAAATAAGATTAACAGTCTTTGTGGGTTACATTATCACACTATGTCATAGTTGTTTTAACTCTTACCTAAACTTACAAAAAAGTAGCGCCAACTCTCAAAGTAAGTTAATTCATACACTGCAGAATACACTGGATTAACAGTCTTTGTGGGTTACTATAACACACTATGTCATAGTTGATTTAACTCGCACCTAAACTTAAAAAAGTAGCATCAACTCTCATAGTAAGTTAATTCATACACCAGATACATTGAATTGACAATCTTTGTGAGTTACTTCAACACACTATATCCTTGTTGTTTTAACATATGTTCAAACTCCCAAAATGTAACTCTAACTCTCATAGTAAGTTGATTCAATCCATAAAATGATTTGAATTAACTATGTTAGGTGACACACCACGTCATAGTTGTTTTGACACACATGAAAACATGAATATAGTCAAACCAACCACGTGATAAATTGATTCAAAGCATAAATTGTTGACCCATTAAATATGAGTAAACTTTTTTCTCTGTGTATACAAAGTAAACATGAATGTTGCCTTAACTCCTTTTAACTTGGAACGAACGTCGTTTTTTTATAAATTAAAATGTTATTGCTGACTAAAGTCATCAAATTCAGTAGGTAACTGTCAGATTTCCGCCTGGCAGGTTTCCGGACACCGACGTCTGTACATACATGGTGTCTCAGAAAAATGTACCCAACTTTAAATAAGTATATTTAAACAATTATTGAAGGTACAGTTTTCTTTCAAGAATCAATTTATTTGTTGAACCCTTCTCCATCTACAGTTAAATTTGCATAATTTTTTATTCTTTTTTTTTTGTGAATGTTACAACGATTTTATTAATGGGTGGTGAAAATGGCCTTGCGCGAAATGTCAGCAAACAATCAATTAAGTAATTTCAAACATAACGAATGTATTTATAAGACAACCCCATTAATAAAATAGCTTTCTTTCCAGGTTATGAAAGCATTCAAATAACTATTCATTTTACAAATTATTGACAATATCCCAGGTAGCAATGATTCTCGGGCCGATGTTGTCCCAAAATTGCCAATGTCGACCCAATATTGGCCCAAGAAAAAATGCTACTGGGGATGGAGAAATGTGTTCAAGTATAAAAAGGAAGACAAGTTTCATATAAAAAATTTGTGAACATGTTAAATATTTATGTTCTAAAATTTCCCGTACATTGGGTATTATGTTTAGAATCAGATACCACCTTCTCATTTATTATCTGATTCATCCTTATACAGAGTGGGTCAAAAAAAGCGGAACCCAACTTTGATTCGATATACCTCAGAAACTACTATCATTATGATTTTTCTAAAATTACCATTGTGTTCGTCTATTTATTTTACATAATTGGTGGAAAATTCGAAACTATTCATATATAAATATTGATGCTACAGTGCTTATAGTAAGCTGTGTCATAAGTATGCTTGTGCACAAACATAAAGTTACGAAGATTGTTTTTAATTACAGAAAAACACGATAATCCTTTATTTATGACACATCATTAACAACCCATTATAAAATATGTATTTGATCTATATTTCTTCACTATCTACCGACTCTCTCCACATGTCCTCCATTTCTTTCCGAATTATCTAATTCAATCCATATTCTCATTGCTGCCATAACGATCGCTGTGCGACATTTGCTAACTGCTTTGTTCAACAATCGCATTATTGCACTAATTTATGCAAATGTGGTGGCCCCGAAGATCACTGGACATGACACCATGTGTTTTTCTCTTATTTGGACATTGACGAGTAAAGAGTACTAAACTACGCCTGTAAATTTATACGACTTAAATGAGATAATCACAAGTGAAGTGAATTTCCTCTATTAAAAGAACCATAAACTCGATGTCCATGTTCGGATAATGGTGATCGGCTCTTTCCTTGAATGTCCTGATGAAGATATCCTGAGTTTTTCTGAAACATTTATACTCTATTTTTCGACGATATTTAGTAGTTTTAAAGTTAGGAATATATTCCGAAGAAGTTTGACATATCCTGGTTATTTCTATATTATTTTAATCAGATAGTTTATTTTCCGAAGTAGTCGGACATATCCTGTATTTTTCAAAGAGAATTTAATTAGATAGTTTATTTTCCGAAGTAGTCGGACATATCCTGTATTTTTCAAAGAGAATTTAATTAGATAGTTTATTTTCCGAAGTAGTCGGACATATCCTGTATTTTTCAAAGAGAATTTAATTAGATAGTTTATTTTCCGAAGTAGTCGGACATATCCTGTATTTTTCAAAGAGAATTTAATTAGATAGTTTATTTTCCGAAGTAGTCGGACATATCCTGTATTTTCAAAGAGAATTTAATTAGATAGTTTATTTTCCGAAGTAGTCGGACATATCCTGTATTTTTCAAAGAGAATTTAATTAGATAGTTTATTTTCCGAAGTAGTCGGACATATCCTGTATTTTTCAAAGAGAATTTAATTAGATAGTTTATTTTCCGAAGTAGTTGGACATATCCTGTATTTTTCAAAGAGAATTTAATTAGATAGTTTATTTTATCATAATTATTAAGGGTGAACACCCACCTACACGTTTGATAATTATTTGCTGCCATGGTAGAGTCTCTTGTAGTGTCACCAATGCAATACTGATTGCTATAACACACGTGGTTAGTTATGCTCATTGGCATTGCCATTTCCTATTATGACTCTGATATTAATGCTATTTATCAATTCAAAAATAAAGTATATTTAACTATACCTTATTCATCTCAGTTACAAACTATCTATTTTCAAAAATGAATTAAAACCTAGAGAGTTCCAGGAAAATGAATTGTACCATGATTGACAAGTAGTGTTATTATTTATACTATTATGTATCAAACTAATTATTTATAAATTAATTACGAATTGATACCAAGTGTAACTCTCTTCTTTGTCTCATAACTTTATCATGATCATTATAGGATTCCCTTTCCAAATATGCACGAAAACCTGACACTAGAGCACATGCATTCATGTACGGAATAAATAATTATTAAAGAAATTTGTACAGTTTGCCTATGAAAAGATTACATAATATGGTAGGATGAGTTATGAATTATCAGTCAGATTCACATCTCCGTTCATAGAAAAATATACGTTTTAAAAATTGTAACTGGTAATTCTTATTATAGTAACCATGATAGCTGCTGGTATCATGGTTACTAATGAAAATAACAAGTTTAACATTTAAAATTATAAATTATAATTTATATATGTAAATTATTATATATTTTTTTATGAACGGAGATGTAGAACTAACCGACAATTCATTAATTACCCTGATTAAACCTTTAAATGAGAATAACTTTTATTTTCATTGGCTATATCTTCACTACTGCAACGAGAAACGGTTAATTAATTAATTACTTAATTAAAGGTTAATTTTCTGTCTCTGCAGCAAGGTCCATATCGGTAATTATCTTAGAAAAGAATTTAAATACAAAGCATTTTGAAGAAACGGTCAGAACAAATTTCCTCATACCAGACACTACCAGACACCAAGCAATTAGCAAGATGGCGGATGTAAAATATATAAACTGAGTATTGGTTTATTTTCAGTGTAATTTGTGCAATTTTGAAGTATAACAAGTCACACATTCGCAGTTTTAAGTGACTAAAATTAATTGATTTTGAATTAACAAATTTCCAAACTTATGATATTCTTTATATGAAAACACTTGTAATCCAATATTACCAAAACATATGTAGATACAATTATTTATGTACTTATAACTATTTTCAATGAGTGTATTATTATATGTACAAAATTGAAATGTGCGGCGATTGAATATTACAATACCATTTAAAATTCTATCTAGTCCTATCACCGTATTGCTGTGTTCAAACACGAAGCTGAGAATAAAGAATAGCTCTAAATTATCCATGTCCGTGATCTGTGCTGTGCTACGGGGTGGTAATATTAGGCACACAATTTTTTTTTTCTCAAATAAAATCAATTTATTCTGAATTTGAAGAGATTTCTTTTGATTGGAGGGTATGTAAGGGTATATGAGGTGGTTTTGTACCTTCTGAGCAACTAAAACAGGCGGAAAAAATCTTCCAACCCATTTTTGTTTCCATTATAAAAATTCGTGCTAAAATTTCATGCCAGAAACGTAGCACGGCAAGTCCGGATGACTGGAATCAATTGAAATTAAAGTCAGGCAGGTGAGAAGCACACTTACTCATTGTATCCGCACATGTCACATAGTGAAGTCAGGAGGTGTCTGATAATCCTATAGTATATGTTTATCAGTGTACTTGTGATAAATAGACTAGAGTAATATAAAGTGAACCATTAAATAACCTCAAGGTAAGTACAGTCTAGAGAAATTTATCCGTATTGATGTAATTTTTAACAATTCACATTTCTAAAAATAAAAATTGGTATTTATTCTGCTGGTTTATAGGGTCGCACAGGTAAATTGCGGTCTTTAATATTTGATTGAAAGTTTGTAAAACAATGACATTTACATTAAAATGTTTCATAGTAAAAGAAGTGCAACGCATGCTATAATTTATTACTTTAAGTGTTTTAAAACTGCTGTTTAGTAGAGACCTATTGTTTCTGTTGTAAGAGGTCGAAGTTAGTTAGTGTTCTGCATTTTACCTGTTTCACCCTATTCCTAATTTGGTCTGGTTACCTTGACATTTCTAATATGGGAAAATAATTTTTAACTGTGATTTGTGAAATTATTACGCTGTTACTCTTTTCGTAAGTTTTTCTGATTTTTAAATCGTGGTTTTGCTGAACCTTTAGGGTGAAGGATTATATTGCGGCAAAAAGAAATGTGGCATTCACTTACTATAGTACATTAAAGTTGGTTGATCTATCTGTACATGGTTTATTCAAATTCTCTCTCTGATTAAATTAAGATAATTTTATCCTTTTCATAATGGTTTCAATTTTTTTTATTCATTCATTTTATTAATCTCTTATTACAATTACTAAGTCTATAGACTAGAAAGGTACCTACTGATAACTTAAACGGTTTAATAATCAAACAGTTCCCTGCTATATAACTTAAAATTGTTACGATTTATACCAAAGTATCACTCTTGCTATGTCTGCTAGCTTTACATTTCTTTTAATTTATTAGTGCTATGAATCTATTTATTTTGGTGGAATTAAAGGCCGCATTTTTCCACTACGCCGCAATTTACCTTCATTACCCTATATAATACTTCCATTATTTTCGAAATGTTCTGAGTTATATTTGGAAAGGGAGTATTAACATAAATAACGATACTTAGATTATTAAAAAAAAGAATTTTCTTAACGGTCAGAATTGTTAAACTCTTATATTTACTTGTACTTTTTGAATACAGGGAGTTTCTTGAACGGCGGTGCTTCCTTGACGAGTGAATAATTAATATTTGCCTTTTAGTTTTCCTACCCTCTGTACTTAACATTTGTCTATTGAAATAATAATTTTTTTCAGTATCTGAAGTACCCTATTGACGTTTTTACTTTTGATAAAAATGGATACAAATGAAGAATTAGTAGCCACAAACTTATCAGCAGATGATGTAAGTATACACTGAAAATAAAACTTTATAGCTTGAGATTCTTATATCAATATTTTTAATCATGTCTGATTATTTATTTTAAGGTTTATTTTGAATTTCTTTTTTTCACAGGTAATGACACACAAATTGGATATAAATTGGAAGAAATTGAAGGACAGTGTAGAAAGCTTTCTACTTAAACGTGAATAAGGCGAGCCTTCTCGATATACCTTAAAAAAGACTGACAGAGAAGGAACTAAGGAAGGAGACTGCCAATCATCTAAGAGTTGCCGAAGAAAAATTTCTACATTGTGTCATGGAATCTATGACTGTCTATCTCGACAACGTCCATGCTTGCAAGAAGATGGATGAAATTTTGGGTAAGAAATTTGTTTTTGTATATTTTGTCTTGCTTAATAAATTTTGCATCATGCATACTAGGATGATAATACTAATATGTTAATGCTTTGTATTTTTGTATTGTAGGAACGGAAGAAGAATCAGCGGTGCCATCTGTTGTAGACCATCTTGCTGTTGGTGCTGTTGAGCAGCTGAAAGATGGGTCTTTAAAACATCAATGCCCGATACATCGCTGCCAATCATCTACCTTCAAATTACGCAGACATCTACAAAATCAACACATGGACTTGCCTGTAGATAAATTGAATTATGCAGTAGAAATGTCTGCTGTTATGACTAGAAATAGACAAGGTAGAAAGTCTAGCGTCGTAAGTAGAGGTAGATCTTCCCCTGTTAGAATGTCTAATAAATCGAATGTTTTAGTCAGCAGGAAACACAATCACAAAAAATGTGTGATTTGTTCGAAATTGGTAATTAACCTCTCCGATCAGGTAAAGAATGTACACAAGGTAAAGTGCGATGATAACATGTATAGCTTCTACGTGAAGGAGCCTCCTGTCATCTCTTCGTGCTACACCAAGCTTGAAAATGGAGTAAGAGTGGAACTACAAGATGGTGAACTGGCCGAAGCTAAGAGGGCACACTCTGTAGATGTGGAACGTCAACAAGAGGATCTTAATCTCTTGAAAATTACTAGAGAGAATATAGAGACTATGAAGGATAAGATAAGGGAAGTAGAAGATTTAGGAGAGTACCGCAACCTAAAAAAAAGCTTGGAAGATGAAATATCCAAGTACAAGAGACTTCGCTTCAAAGACAAGAGGAAATATTCCGAACAAGTTAAGCTGTGGAGAGACTCCTTCAGTGCATATCTGACTTCTCGTAAACAAAACAATCCTGAAAGAGCTGTTCGTATGGCAATGGATGTAATTTTGCCTTACAAATCTTTGAGTGAAGATATATCATTTGCAAATTTATCCAAGCCATCAGCAATACGGACCATTTTGAACTGCTTTAATGAAAAGGAAGGAATTTCTAATACTTCAAAACTGAAATACTTGAGAATGTTTGGATTCTTTGTCAAGTTTTTGTTTACGGATGTTTCAAGTCCAGAGAGAACCGAAGATATGACTAGCGTTGAGCTCAGCAGTATGGATATCAAAGCTAAGCACATCTACTATGAGATTGATAACCAATGTGTTATCCTATCAAAGTCTTGCGGAGCGGATCTAGTGAAGACAAAAAAGAAGGCAAAGTCTAAGCTTCTAACAAAGCAAGAAATCGAAGACTTGATTTCAGAAACCAGGACCTATTTGATGGACGTATTAGGTGATATGAAGAAAAATATCCATAGGAGTTACTCAAAGAAGCAATTAGCCAAAGTGAGGAATTCTCTAATACTAATCGGCACGGTTAGACTGGGAAGAAGAGCAATGGAATTCACAACTATGAAAGTATCTGAAGCTGAAGATGCGGAGCTCACTGATATTGATGGTAAAAAATATTATTTTATTAAAGTTGTAGAGCAGAAGACTACCAAATCATCAGGAGAGCCCGCTACAATTCCTTACGAAGAGGAAGAATACAAAGTTCTGGCAACCTATATAAAAGACCTTAGACCACGTATTGATCAGAATAAATTTTGTGGTCTAGTCTTTCCCTCCTTTCCAAACCTAAACACAAGTGCATCTAATGATCTTTCTCTAGCTGGTGTTTTTAAACTTATGCAAGGTTTTCCTACTTCATCTGGGAAGAAGTTCTCATCAAGAACCCTGAGGAGTTCCTTCATAACAATCAATAGAGGCAAAGGGAATATGTCGGAAAATGACAAAAGAGATATGGCCAAGGCTATGAAGCACTCGCTAAATACTGCAGAGCGTCACTATAACTATCAGGAGTTATCGAATTCTGTAGTGAATACGTTATCCTTAACTCAAAACACTTCATCAGATATTCCTTCAACAAGTGACATCACGTTAGAGTCTATCATCTCGGAGAATTTTCAGTCCCAAGGTGAAGAAGCTTTCATGGCCTCCACTCCACTCAAAAGGAAGCAGCCGGATGAAGAGTTTAGCTCTGATGAAAGTGTTGACGTTACCATCAAAGAGCTAAGAAGCAAAAAAGTGAAAAAAGTTCACAATGATGAAAATTACATTAATACCTTGAGAGCTCTCATTGATTCCATTGTGAAGGAGTTTCAGTTAGTTGGAAGAAAGGATGAATTACTGACAGCTAGTGGCTTGATCAGTACTAAATCGGTTTCGAAACTGATTCCAAAGGAAATGATGGGGAGAATGTCTACAAAACTCCTCCGAAAACTCATCAGAGTCCTTAGAAGATATGCCATGATAAAGTATATTATGTTTCAATAATTATTAAATCTATACATTATGTAAAATGTAATTGTCTTAAAACAATTAAACTTTATTTTCCGTGCTAGTTTATTATTATCATCCCCACGCAAAGTCAAAATATTCAATTTAAATAAACATTCATTCATAAATAAGTAAATTAACTTGCAACAGCAGTGAAAGATACAGCAGGATATGTCCAGGTCCTACTTATTCAAAATTCAATTACAGATTCGAATATCGTATGTCCTAATTCGAATTCTGCCTATTTATTTACCAAAATATAAAGAAACTATCTAAAAATGGGAGTTTGAGAAAATATCTGGCTATTGAGGAAAAAAAACAGGACGTCCGGAATTTAATGTCCTTCATTCTCGCAGCTTTGGGAAGTCCAGGTCCTGTTTTCTCGGGAAAATATCCTGATTTTTTCCAAAAACTATCACTCATGTTCGGAAAAAGGTAATTTGCATGTACGGATATCCTGTCTCTTTCCAGTATAAAACCTATGGTTATTTTACTCTTAAGAAAACTCTGCATTAATTAAAAGAGTTATGGGAGCAATGAGAACAAAGATTGAATTATGCCAAGAAATGGAGGACATGTGTAGAAATTAAGGAATTTAATTAATAATGGTTTGTTAATGATATATTGTAGAGGATTGTTGTATTAGGTATTTGTTAAAATAAATAATCTTAGTAAAAAATTATTTGTGCGCAAGCATACTTTTGACACCGTTTACTATAATCACCATTGCATCAATATTGATGTATGAATAGATTTGAATTTTTCACCAATTATGTAAAAAAGGTAGACAAACACAATGGTATTTCTAGAAAGTTCATAACGTAAGTAGTTTCTGAGATATATAAAATCAAAGTTGGGTTCCGCATTTTTTGACCCACCCTGTATAACATATGGCATTGACGCTTGGTATCACTCTCCATCTTATGTATCAAACAAAATTCTCGTTCTACAAAAGAGAGCAATTAGGAGCATGAAATTTCTCAGCCCTACTGACCATACAACCAGCTATTTTAAACCTTTGAGTGAGTTGTTCATGTATAGTAATTTGATATATATTTACAGAACCATTCATACAGATAAATTTGACCCCGTGCTTAGACGAAAACTTTTAACATTTCATCAGCTGCACAATCATCAAACACGAAATAGTAATAATTTCATTTTACCCTTGTTTTGACTTTCAAAGTCCCAGCCAGCCATGGCATACAGTGGTGTGGCGATGTGGAATGAGTTGCCAGTTGAAGTTAAGAATGCTGGATCGCTGAGTCAGTTTAAGAAATCTCCGAGATCTTACATCTTTAGTACTATGTAATGTGTGTGTACTGTAGTTATGCGATTTATATAGCTGAAGTTTTAGTGTAGTGTAGATATTTGCACATACCATTGTGATCATATGTATATTGTAGTGATATTAGTAAGTAGTTGAAGTTTGAACTTACTTATAATAATTTTGTTGTAATATAATTTTTGTCGCTATAGAAAAATACTCATTGTAGTATGTAGTATTGCCTATCACTTGTACTAGTTGCTCATTATTCATTTTAACGTCTATAATTGCAGTTTTAGAGGATAGCGCTAGGGTTATATTGTTCAACTAAAAGGTTTTAGATTCTTTGTTAGGTAGGCTCGTTTAATTCATTTACTATCACCTCTTCATTTTCCTCTTCCATCCGTGAGTGCAGTCACCGATGCTTGTGTCCCTTTTCGTCACATTATTTGGTAGATGAATGTATTCGCGGAGTATCTTTTCTGCATGATAGGTGACTTTGTTCTTGGAGCCACTTTTTTTCTCTGACTGCTTCTTCCAGTCCCTTGTATTTGATTTCTTATTAACGTCGGTGATACAATCAGCAAATTGGTCGAAGCTGACGTTAAACCCCGAATAAATCAAATTATATTACTTTCAACTAAATTATTTAATAAGAGTCACTATAGTTTCCTTTGTAGTATCTATCTGTATATTAGATTTAACTGAGCTTACGAAATTTTAATTATAGTTTGATTTGGAATCCCTAGAAGCGAAAGAGCAATTATCTCCCGAATTTTTGCTCTAATTGTATGGGAATTTTAGGTAGTTTTATAAATAAAAAAAATACAACGTCATCCCTCTAATATCTTACACATAGCAAACAAGTCTTTGCAAGAACCAGTTGACAAAGTTTCTACGGTGTCAAAAATCTGTTTCAAGAAATTAATGTCTGACTTTCAATTTTACGGGTGGTATAGTAGGTCATGTAACTCATGTTAAATATTTCTATGCTGAACAAAGTTGATTTTATTTTCATATCTTGTGACCTGACAGACCCTTGTTAGAATTAAAATTTGTGCCTTCATTTTTGTAAGTAAACACATTTCTCCAGATCGGCAATATTTTATAAAAGGAATAGTTTTCGAAAGCCGTTAAAACATGGAAATAAATCAGTTTTATTGTGGGGTTGTTGTGTAATAGATATTTTTTATGCTTTTCGCGCAAAAGCATTTTCACCACCCATTAATAAAATCGTTATAATTTTCACAAAAATGAATAAAATTTTATAAAAATTCAACTGGAGATGGAAAAGAGTTCAACAAACAAAATGAAACTAAAATGAAAACTGTATCTTCAGTAGTTGTTGAAATATAAAAATTTAAAGTTGGGTACACTTTTTTCTGGGACACCCTGTATAAATAAATTCTATAGAAAGCATCAAAACTAACAAAAATAAAAATTGAACAACTTATCGCTGGAGAAATGGTTTTAGGAAAATTCCACTGCGGAAGATTCCACTAAGGAAGATTCCACTGCGAAAAGTTCAACTGGGAAAATTCCACTGAATATAATAAATATATAAATTGTACCGATTATTTTCTAAAACAACACTTTAGAAATTATTATGTTTATATTATATAACTCTTTTTGTGATATTCTTTACATTGTTTCTTTCTAAGTGGTTTAATAAAATGTAAGTGAATATCATTATATAAATTTTCTTAATGTACGTTTTTTTTGTGCAACACCAAAGGAAAATGTATTCCACTTGAGATGAAGATAATTCTACTTAAAAAAACTATTAACATTTTTTATGTAGCTTCTTGTTCCGTAAATTTGATTACAGTTTGGAATGTAAGTTTGAAGGGCAAATAAAAATATATGTTATACCATACGAAAGTGGAACGTACAAATTTGGTCTAATTCGAGGTTTTGCTGTAAAAATTATAAAAAAAACAGTAAAATTATATTTTTGATAAAACGCAGATAAACTAATTTAAGAATAGAAGTTTTTTCACACAATTATAGTTCAAATTCCCATAGCCTAATTGGTTAAGATAAACTAAAACATTACCTCAAGACACTATCCTACACTCTGCTAGGTTAATATTGAACAGACCTAGATATTTATTTGAATGAAGGTAACGTTTCCTAGCTATCAAGTTACAGGAACAGATATATCACTATATATTTTGGACTGCCATTTAGCCATTTGGACGGAACAGTATTGTTTTTTGAGAATAATAAATAAATAATTACAATTACGAATAAATAATTACATTCAATTTACAACTAAATACGATTACAATCAAATAAAAATTACAATAATTATAAAATAATCATGATTTATCCCAGCTTACCAAAAGCTGTTTGTCCCACGTCTTAAGACGTCTGATACCCTTCGCTATAGAGGGATTTAAGACGTGGGGCGGGGGAAATCAAACGTCTAACCCTCTTCATTTGAACAGGGTTCCCCCTCTGCAAGACGTCTGTTCCAACGTCTTGTCCCTCTCTGACAGAGGGGGACATCCATGTGTCCCACGTCTTACCCCACTCCGTTTACAAGACGTCAGACCCACGTGGGACAGAGTGAAGATGTCCCTCGCTAAAGAGGGATTTAAGACGTGGGACAGAGTGCGGATGTCCCTCGCTATAGACTAGAGGGATTCAAGACGTGGGACAGAGTGAAGATGTCCCCCTCTGTAAGACGTGAGAGAGAGTGTGGATGTCCCCCTCTGTAAGGAGGGCATATCTCATTTCTGCTCAAACTACTTCGGTTAATTGGGGTATATAAATAAATTAAATATGTATAAGAAATAAAAAAGATCATACTAATCATTATTGCAATTTCTTACTATATTGCATATAGTGTATATATATCACTGAGAGAAATAATTTTTGGACATCAAACAACACACTGTAGTTTAACTCATTGTGGGTTGATTATGCGCTAAAGTAGTTAATTCCAGTAATGTGCAAGGTGTAGATGAACTACAGCATGTGGTTTAATTCTTTAGTCAGTATAAACGCACGAAATGTTGGTAAAATTTTATTTTTCTGTGGTTAGAAATACGCATCATCCATGTCAGTTTACCTTACCTACAGAACAAATCGAAAATAAACTTGCATGTAGGTAAATTATTTTCCATTGTCAGTATATATAACCGTCCTCTATGTAGTTAGAGTATCACTATGAATTTATTAATCACATGTATGTAAATTTAATGTAAATCAGGCGGGAAACTGGAACAGCGCGTCAGTTTCAGTGAAATATCAATGAAGGTAGGTGTGTATTTTTTGTGGTAACCCTAACTTAATTTCAGCAATTCTCAGTGCTTAAATTTATAGTAATAAGGATATAAATCAGAACATAAAATAGGCTAGAATTGTTTTCTGTGATCAATTCATTCTGAAAGATAATAAAATAGGAAATCAGCCTAGCTGTTTATAATTGATAAAGATCCAAGGCAAAATCTCCTATACCTACCTTGCAGCGGGTGTAGGTCATAAGCCCCCCCCGGTCACGATCCCCCCCGGTCATGAGCCTCCCTAGGTCATAAGCCCCCCGGTCAAGAGCCCCCCCGGTCATGAGCCCCCCCGGTCACGATCCCCCCTGTTTTTAAATCCTTATTTACCTATATTATTTAATCCTTATTGACACTTTTGTAGTTCATTACTGATTAGACATAAAATATATGTATATCGGGGGGCGTGCCGCCCCCCGAACCCCCTGCCAGGTCATTAAACAATCATGAAGTGTGCAGTACAACAATCTAGCGGATACAACAAACTACATTAGCAACTCTCAGTTATTTCTATCTAAGTAGTTCTTCATTTGTTTAACTAGGTAAATAAGGATTAAATAAACATGGAGGGGGGGGGGGGGCTCGTGACCGGGGGGGCTTATGACCTAGGGGGGCTCATGACCGGGGGGGCTCGTGACCGGGGGGGCTCATGACCGGGGGGGCTCATGACCGGGGGGGCTCTTGACCGGGGGGGCTCTTGACCGTACCCCCCTTGCAGCATAGCCTATAGGCAACTGACCATAATCTTTAGTTTGCTCTAGCCTCTACTTCTAGGGTGCTTGCATGTAATATAATCCAAATTACAATATAGTATATTGGTGTAAACTTTTTAAAGTCTCTGTCAGACTGTCTGCCACAGTGTCACTCTTAATCTCTGACTCTGCCCTGGCCAGATTGCAGAAACTGGTAAAGTGCTTTCCAAGAAATCCTCTATTTTCCTTCTCTTCTAAGCAAAATACAGGTATACAGGGTGGGGCGTAAGTTTGGAAGCAAATGAAAGTGCATATTATAATCCAACGAAAAATATATTTAATAATTTACAGTTATGTATTATTACATAAGGGTTTTAAGAATTCAAAAATCATAAATTTATTCAAAATGTCCCCCCTTGTTTTTAATAACAGCCTCAAATCTCCTCCGAACTCCTCCTACTGCGGCACGCAACTGTTCTTGTGAAATTTCCTTCCAAGATCTCTGGAGCGAACGCTTTAAATCATCCACACTGCGATGGAATTTACCACAGGCCTTTGATTCAAGAATGGACCATACCGAAAAGTCCATAGGATTAACATCTGGGGAGCAGGGAGGCCACATTTCTTTGGACCAAAACCGTGGAAGATGGTCATGGCACCAGTTTTGAGTGACATTTGCAGTATGTGAAGTCGCGCCGTCTTGCTGAAATGTCCATAGAGTGTCATTACCGAAGTGATCCTTAGCTGACTCCAACATTGGCGTCAAAATATTCTCAATATAACATTTAGCATTGATTTTGGCGCCTTGTTCCATAAAAATTAAAGGAGATCTCCAAGTTTCTGAAACGGTGGCCCAGACCATTACTGAAGCAGGTTTCATGGTTCTGTGGACAGTTTTTTGGTTGTATGGGATGTCTTTTGCACTTTTACCAATTATTCTGTCATTCCTCCGGTTGTGAGCCATTTCCACTGTGAAAATATTTTCGTCAGACCAAACAATTTCACCAGCCGTGCCAGACTTCAATTCTCTCAGAAGTGCTTTGCTTCTCTCCAATCTCTTTTTCTTTACAGCTTCTGACAGAGTCTGTCTCTTTTGGAGGGTGAAAGAGGACATCTTTAGGTCTTCTTTGACAACTCTTCTCATTTTTCTGGGACTCACATTAGCTGTTTTGGCTAACAATCGTATTGACCTTTTCGGGTTCCTCCTGATCTTCTCTCGGGCACATTTTATCAGTTGTTTGGTGTGTTGTGAGCGTGGTCTACTACTTCTTGGACGATCAGTCAAGTCTCCTCTCTCATTAAAACGCTTCACACACTTCCAAACAGTCGAACTCGCTATTGAGAGAGTCTTTGAAATGATGGAATCTGACTTCCCGGCACGGCGTAGAGCAATAATGGCTTCTCTTTTGTCTGACATTTTTGAATTGACTAAATTTTTGTAAAAAATAACACTGCACGTCATAATGTAGTGTCTCTACTATAGTTCAAACCCTATCACCTACTTAGGAACTTATTTTTAAGAATTATATTAATGTTTGAAAAATTGCTTCCAAACTTCCGCCCCACCCTGTATAAGAGAAGAAATTAAAAACTGTTTGTACAGAAAATGTTAAAATACAGAGTGATGTTCAAGTAAAATTATGTGGTCCATGAACTCTCCAATTTTTTCACCAGTTCTCCCAGATTGTATTTGATGGTAAACTGGGTTGTTTTTCTTTTATCTTAAATTCATATTCTTTATTTATCATTATTTTGAGGGAAAATGTATTTGTAATGTCCCTCAAACGTTAAGTTTGAGGGAGACTCACTTGTGCAGGCATCGTTGCCCGTACGGTTTGGGGGGTTAGGAATCAGGATGTCTAAGGACATTGCGCTACCCGCATTCATATCTTCCCTTCATGCTACCGAGGATTTGGTTAGATCCATTCTGTGCAGAACACAGATTGGGGATGACCGAGAGCTTGGAGCAGCAGTGGAGAAATGGCAAAGTGAGGGTTTAGCCTTAGCTGAGGGAGCTAATGAGAGTCGGCAGAGGTCATGGGATGACCCTAAGTCGGTAGCCACTGTGGCCAGACTGCTCGAGGAGGCTGATCAATTGTCTAGGGCACGTCTGCTGGCATCTGCATGTAGAGAGAGCGGACTTTGGTTACATGCGCTTCCAGTTCCTACACTTGGAACGCTACTCGACGGAGAGTCTTTTCGGGTTGCGATTGCGCTACGTGTTGGTGCGGACATCTGTGAGCCACACGTGTGCCGATGCGGCCAGAGGGTGGATTCAAGGGGACTTCACGGTCTATCATGTCGCTACAGTGCTGGACGCCATCCGAGACATACAGCCCTGAATGATGTTATTAGGAGAGCTTTGATTTCGGCTGGTATCCCTTCAGTGCTTGAGCCTCTGGGGGTTGATAGGGGTGATGGTAAGCGGCCTGATGGTATCTCAGTCTTCCCTTTTACAGATGGGAGGTGTCTTTGTTGGGATGCAACATGTGTAGACACTTACGCGGCGTCTCACTTGATCGACTCGGCATTGTCACCTGGTAGCGCAGCCAAGGAGGCGGAGGGAAGGAAGCGACGCAAATATGCGGCTCTTGGCATTCGATATCGGTTCGAACCCATAGCGGTGGAAACGGCAGGTAGCTATGGTGAAACGACAGGCGCACTCCTTACTGAAATCGGCCGTCGCATTACCGACGTCACTGATGATGTGAGAGAGACCTTTTGGTTAGAGCAGAGAGTTGGTTTGGCAGTTCAGAGGGGCAATGCTTTCAGTATCCTGACGTCAGTCAAGGAGAAGTATGATGACCGCAGTTTGGGTGTTGCCCTGTGACCTGCTATAGGCACCTCACAGTCGGTTGGAGGCCACTACCATTGGCGATGGTCGTAGCCATGGTCGTAGAGCAGAGAAGCTTATCTTTCATTTTTTAATGTTCATTGTCTTAATAAAGATAACAGCTTTTTTTTAATTATTTGAAGAAGGTTTGCTTCTTCTGGCAGGGGGCCTTTTTAAAAAAAAAAAAAAAAAAAAAAAAAAAAAAAAAAGTAATATAAAAGAAACTTATAGATAATTTTCATGGAAAAGGATAAAAAATATTCCATATTCTGCAGACTGCCAACAGAGCAATCAAGTCATCAGAGATAATTATGAAATTTAGA
>CANNZV010003502.1:0-61702 GCA_947561585.1 Caprella mutica
GTTATTAAAGTATGATTTTGATGAAACACAAAATTAATAGAAAACACAATTTATTAACAGAATTTGATTCCCGTAATTATGTGCCCATATTGTTCGTTCGATTTTAAGACTGTGCCTTGGTATTTTCGTATATAATTAGGAGATGCAACAAAGTACGAACATTATTGCAATACTAAGGGTTACCAAGTGTCGCAAGGTACTCTTAAGCAACTTCGATTAGTTCAGTTATTTAAACTCGGTAGTTTTCTATATCGTGAATTTATTATTTTATTTTTCAGCTTTACATAAAATGGCGATCTATTAACTACTCGTTCAAATTTACGCTTTTACAGATCATTTATAAACTTTATTATTAATTTTTAAAATTAATTTATTAATTAACCTCATAATTAATAAACCTACTATAAATTTTTATTACACTAAATATTAACCTTCTTTTTATTGTCCTTTATCTAATATGTATATTTGATATTTGTACCTTAAAAATCTTACAATGGTTTAGCCATTATTATGAAAATACCTAAGTAAGTTAGAGTGTAGAAATCCTTAAATCAAGACTTTTCGCGTAGTCAGGTTTCAGATTGATTTATATATATTGTCGTACATTTTCCATAAAATTCTCCAACGAAAACTAATAATCGAGGAGTAACAAATTCAAAACTGGTTCGGTTCAAAAAGTTGGTGGTGACCCATTTTCATTCAACTAGGAACCTATTCCCATGTGACAATAATATTAAAGAAGAAAAAAAAATAAAAAAAGGTCTGTTATTTGAGACGGCAGACTTCGGTATATAATTTCGTGGCAACGGATTTATTTGTCAAAACTATTTATTTTCGAAAATTAAATTTAGAATCGCAACTTTAAATTATCTTATCTTCCAGAGTCTAATTTTAAATAAATCCGGGGGGGGGGGGGGGGGGAGGAGTCCTGGCGGGGAAAAGTCGAGTAATAGTCCGGCTGGGAATAGTCCGTTTCCCGTGATTCTTAGTTTCTGTTCTTAAATAACTGGTAGCCATGAAAATTCACTTCACTAATATAGTATCCTATAGTGCCAACAATATAATGTGTCGTTCTCTCAAACACTTAAGTCTTTTGAAATACTTGGCATTTTAAATTTGGAACATTACTATTAAATGCATAAAAATTCATAATATATGCAAATTCATATTAATATTTAATTTAGTATGGGTTTAACGTCTGCTTCGGAACCAAAGGCCATATCGCTGACATCAAAAGGAAATTAAATACAAGGGACTAGAAGAAACAGTCAGAAAGGAAAGTGGTTCTATATGGAACATGAGCAAAGTCTGCTCATGGATGCAGAAAAGCTACTCTGTGAATGCAGTGACGAAAGGGGACAAAAAACAACGGTGGCTGCTCTTACGGATGGAAGAGGAAAATGAAGAGGTGATAGAAAATGAACCCTACGAGCCTACCAAACCAAAAAATCAAAGACCTCGTAGTTGAAGAGCATAACCATCCTCTAAAACTGCAAGTAGCGTTAAAAAATGATAAATATAGTAAAAATGAAAAAAAAAAACAATCCATAATCCAAAATACAACAGTTCGGGGCCCAATGTACGCCACTCACTTCTCTTCCATTCGTTCCAGACAGCTTCAGGATAGGCATATTTATAAAAGTATATGCATGCTTATAAATGCATATGCATATAGGTAAATGCATTTGCATATTGGTAAATGCATATGCATATTGGTAAATGCATATGCATATTGGTAAATACATATGCATATTGGTAAATGCATATGCATATTGCTAAGTGCATATATGCAAATTAGTAAAAGCATATGCATATTGTTAAATGCATATGCTCATTTATAATTGCATATGCATGTTGATGAATGCATATGCATGTTGATGAATGCATATGCGAATCAAATAAGCATATGCGTTTTAGAAAAGCATATGCAAAATATGCAATGTCACAACCCTATTGATGACTTTATTCATTGAGTCACTTTCCATTATGACTGCTTCTAAAAGTTACTTTTATTTATTTTGCCTTTTGTTCCGATGTAACGTTAAACCACCAATTCTTTGATTTGAGATTTACTTTAAAGGAACAAAAACTGAAGATAGTATTTATTTCGTAATCATCTAAGAAAAAGGTATAGAGACTTGAAAATCAGAAATCCAATATTAACATTGTCCTTATGATATTCTGATCTGGCAACTGTCCTTGTTGACAATCGTAGGAGTTTTGTAGCATTTCGAGTAATTGTGTATGATGCTGAAATTTCATCAATTTTCCCAATTATTAGCAAATGTGGAACACTTAAAAATCGCAATTTTTGCTTTTGAAATCTTCATCTATAAATCTATAACTATTGACCTAGATCATACAGAGTTTTGAAATATGCATATTTAATGTTAAACTAAAACCTAGATTTAGACATTTAAATTCATTGATCTCAATTTTTCAATTGGCAGCTAAACAATTAACATGTGTGGAAAAGAAAAAGGAATCTACTAAATTTACAGACTTAAATTTACTATATGCTGAGTTCTATTTAGCTGATATTAAAGTTGAGCTCAATAGGACGTTAGAGTTCTATTTAGTAGTGGATTCAATTTTATTAATACATCTTAATTTGAATCCAGATAAAATTACTTACTGAAGAATAATTTATTTACTAAGTAAGTTAAGATTTAGTTTCATAAAACTGAGACATTAAAATCTACCGAGAAGAGATTCTATAGGTGGCTCGAAAACAGTATAGGGTTTTCCCATTGTATACTGTATAGGGTGGCTCGAAAACAAGGAATCGAATTTGTAAGGTAAAAACTATACTAGTATCATTTAAGAGTTAAAATATTAGGAAAAAGAATCTACTGTTGACGAAATAATTTTTACAAATAAAATACATTGCAAATCGAAATAAATTGAAACACACTTATATGTTTGAAAGATTGTTTCACGGGAAATTGGTAATGATAGAGTGAAAACAGAAACTCATCAAAGAATAGAGAACGAAAAGAGACAAACACTGTTAGCTGCACTTATAAGGATGATGGAGGGAATTGAAGAGGTGATAGTAAATGAAGCATACGAGCAAAAATTTAAGACCTTGTAGTTGAAGGACATAAACATAATGCTCTCCTATAGAAATACAAGTTATAATTTAATTTATTTAAGAAAAAAATCAAAGTTAATTCACTAATAATTGGAATATAAATTAGGTTATAACAATGAATTAATAAACTAAATAAAGATAGAAATGTATTTTCATATAGCTAACTAAACTAATAAACTAACGATTACAAATAAAAACGGTCAAATATTTTCTCAATATTTAGTATTCCCTCCTTCAGCTTCTAAACATTCTTGAATGCGTCGCGGCATACTCTTAGCTAAGTTAATAAAAAAATTGGGTGGCGCCTAAGTCTATCCCACATTCTGGACACATGCTGTTCAAGGGCTTCTGGGCATCTTTTCATTGGCATGGTCCCACTCGTTCACTATCCAGCCCCACACATTTTCTATCGGATACAGATTCGGACTTCTTGCCGGCCAGCGTAGGGGCTGGAAATCAACATTTTCACGAAACCACTGCTTTACGATGTTTGCAGTGTGGACTCTGCAGTTGTCCTGTACTATTGAGACCACCCTATGCTCATTTGCAGGTAGAGCAATGGTCCTACAGCCTGTTTCACATTATTGTCCAGCACACTGACGTATTCTCGAGCTGCAATTTTGTATCAAAAGAAATAGTAAAGCTTATCAAAATAAGCTCTTGAGTAAAAAAAAAAGTTTTTTTGCCTTCTTGTATTAATATATGGAATTTAAAATATAAAACCATTTCAGAATTATTATTCAAATTCCTTTCTTTCAGCGAAATCTCTAATACCAGTTCCAAATTTAAATGAGATGCTTAACAACATAAAAACTAATTATTCAATTGCAAAAAGAAGATTCGGGTATATTTAAATGGAATGGAAAAAATGGAGATAGCTTAATTGTCATGATATAAAAATTAAAAATATTCTTCAACCTAATTCAAATAGTAAAGAATAAATTTCAAGATTTTAACTATAATTAATTGTAACATTATGACAAAATCTTTTATTCCCCCATTAACTCACCAGTAAATCGAGATGTGATGCGAGTTAGCTCTCCAGGACCGCCCGACCAGATCCAGCCAAACATATTTAGCGACACGTAACCAGAATGATTGGTTTCGACGATATGTCGTTCATCGTATCTTGTTTTGGCTGGTCTCCTGACATGCATCCTACCCTTCTGGTCACTTTAAGGTTTTTTCATCTACGAATATGACATACTGCCAAAAGTTGTCATAAGTGTGATTTCTGAAACGGTAATAGAAGTTAGCAGTCATAATTGATTTATGAATAGGAATAATCCAAAATCCAAAAATCCTACATATCTTTTCATAGTAGAGAGTTCAATTTTTTATTTTTAAATTTAAATATTTATCTTGATTAGATTATAACTAACAACACAAACTCTTCACACAAACTCTACAGTAAAGACTAACTTATGTTTTCTTACCGGTGCTCTCTGCATAAATTGAGTCTCTTCTACATGACGTCTTGTAAGAGTCTCTCTGCAAGCAGGGACATGGTGGAACAGGGCAGCTTCTTTGAGCCTATTTCTCACGGTTCGGACAGATACTCTGTTAACCAGTCCTGTTCAAAGAAACATAAATCAATAAATGAATTAATTATCACAGGCTTTGATATTTATTGATAGATTGGCAAACTGAACACAATATATAGTAATTAGAATCAGAAACAAACCTTCATCTCTGGTTATTTTCACAGCAGTAGTGAGAGGGGTAGCGCGAGCTCTAGCGATGATTCGCGCATCTTCATCAGCCGTGGTGGCGCGGGACCTGCCACTCCGCCTCCTGGAATTCAAATCCCCCTCTTCTACTTCTCTGTGGGTGCAAATTATTCAAATTATTCCCATAGTATTTTAAATCATGTTCATTCAATGTCCTATTCAAAAACTTTTAAGAGACACAGATTTGGATAGTTTGATAAAGTTAAAATATGATTAAGTTCACCTTTCCAACCACCTCTGCACAGTTTTCAAGCAACAACCCAATTCTGCACTGATTTGCCGGAAAGAAAGGCCAGCATCTTTAAGGGCAACAATTTTGCCTCTCAGAATAAGCCTCTCTTTTTCTCTGCGTGTGTTGGTTACTCAAAATTATTATTTCGATCCATATTTCTGAAATGCAACACTAAATAAAACAATGAACGGAATAAATGGATAAGTAAGTCATGCTATAATATCACCAGCAAAAGTTTATATTCATGCTTTAGACATGCGAAACTTGGAATTTCAATATTGTATGATGGATATACTCTTGAGGCTCACTAGAGAAATTGATTTCATTTATATTTGTAGCGGTAACATACTATACTGTTTATAAATATTAGCTATATACATATATTAATCTCGAGTTAAGATAAGAAAGCCGAAGTTTGTAAATTTAATATGAATAGATTTATAACTTCAACTATCCCAATAATTTTTCCGCAATTCAATGCTGCTCTAGTGGAGAACAGCTAAATTTTGGCTTAACCACAAATAGGCTAATAAAATGAATGCATACACTAAAATAAATTAAAAGAAACTTTGAAGAATTAGCCTGAATTGTGTTCTATGAAAGATTTCATCTATCACTATCTGTGGAAATAATTAATGCAGAAAAGCTACTCTGCGTATACACTATACAATCACTAATAAAAAAAGTGACGAAAAGAAACATATACTCCGGTAACTGTATTCCTAAATAAATAAAGATAATGAAGAGGTAAAAGTAAAGGGAATTCTATAGGCTTCAAATTAACCAAAATTCTAAAGAACTACTATTTGAACAACTTAAAATGAAAGTGACAAATGAAGAACCATTTCACTGGAAAATCTAAAACAAAATGGAGGAACTTCGTATAATTCAAACACTCGCAGTAGTCTGTTAGTGGGTGTTAACTTAGATCATGAATAAATAAATAACTTTATAAAAATAAATCTAAATGTCCTATAACAACCATTTGAAAAAATTCTTATCGAGTACTGTAAGATTTCGACTTCTAAACCACAAAGCGAAATGAATGGAAATATAGGTTACGTCGACTCGACAATCTAATATCTTTAAATGGAATTGAAAATTTAGCAAAAAATAGGAAATATAGAATCCGTATGTGACGATTGCAATCCAGTTTGTTCATGTTGTTACCTATTATGAAATCATATCTAGTTGATTAATAAAAGTTACAGTTTATAAACTTTTATTTGGTTTCCATCACTTCGGAGAAACTACTATACCGGCTGGAATTTGGGATAACTATTAATTTAATTAATAAAACTTACTCTTTAATCAACTTTGAACAAATAATAGGTTTTGTTTTACCGTTCGTCTGAATTAGCAGTAAAATAACCATACTAAACTTTTTCCTGGTTTTAAATAATAGTACTATTTAAAGATATTAAAACTAATTATTAGATGCAATTTTCATGCCCAACTTACCTTCAATAGTGCCGGAACTGTAGTGATCACAATCTTTTAAGCAGACTAGATTTCACGTTCATTACTGTGATAAGACATCTCTTCTTGCAATTTTAAGCTTTTATTTCAGAGAAATCCTTTTCTCATAAATTCAGTGAACTCAATTTAAAATTCCAAATAATAATATAATTTCGTTACATATTTTATAATTTATTGTTTGATAAGCCAGATGACATTACTACTTTGTATACTACTGAATGGATTATGCCTTCCATAAAGGCTAATATTTTATACTTCTAGTTGTAATAAGGATGGTGAACGGGATCAAATAAAATCCATGAGCACTATTTCGAATATCTTCAAGCATTATAATCGAGAGATTTTCTTAAACTAAATTATTATTTAACACCATACTTGAGACTTACAAAGATAATAAGGAGTTTTATATATCTATATATTCTCAGATAGATTACAGATGGAGCTTTTTATTATATCTTACCATTTAAGTTTTGTTTGGTGCCCTTTTCCTTCAGCTTTCTTTTGTATCTTTTCTCAACTTCCTCCTCTTCTTTCCTATTCCTTCTGACTTGCTATATCCATGGTAAGCATCCTAGGGGTACGGTCATGAGCCCCCCCCCCCTGTTTTTTTAATCCTTAATTTCCTAGCTAAACAAATGAAGAACTACTTTGATTGAAATAACTGAGAGTTGCTAATGTAGTTTGTTTTATCCGCTAGCTTGTTGTACTGCACACTTCATGATTGTTTAATGACCTAGCAGGGGGGTTCGGGGGGTGGCAAATAAAGATTAAAAATATATTTTTACCTATATAAATAATATAGGTAAATAAGTATTAAAAAAAACATTGGGGAGGGGCTCATGACCGGGAGGGGGGTTGTGGGTTGGGGCTTATGACCTACACCCAGCAACCTAATGGCTAGTGCATGGAGCGTATTTTCAGGATCCTCTCTTCTACGATGTCTTCTTATGAGACATCTTCTTCGTTGTGGATAGGGAAAACTTTGGAACACCTAAAATAATAATAGTAATCGGACAATCGTGTTGCAACGTCTTTGGATCTATCATTAGCGTAACCGTCGATAGATAACATTATATGCAGTCATTTTAAAATGATAGGTTAATGACTCGTGTGGGTATATGGGAGAAAGCTTTATCCCCGTAATGTCAATAGTGACAAAAACTTTACTTTACTGTTTATAGTAAAGCAATCTAAGTAAATACACCAAACATTAAAACTGTAGAGTTTACATTTCATCATTATCAAAGATACCTTGAAGAGGTAGCTTCCTCTATAGGGAGAATTAGGGGAAGTAGGAAATTTTCACCCGAAATTAAATATACAGACAACAATTGATTATTTTTGTAGATTTAATAACCTAATATTCAGTACAGATATCCAAATTGTCTTTGGCATGAACAATCATCATAATTTACAAAAATATATACTATTAGTATTTCTCAATTTTTGTATATCCCATTTGTGGACTCAGCGGTCTTAGCCAAAAAAAAAAAAAGAAATATCTCCTATAAAAATAGTTTTATCTACTTCTCACAATAGCTGAGTTCAATTTTTCTTCAAAGTCACTCACTTACTGGATATATTAACTTCCATGGAATAATGAAAACTAAAGGAGATTGAATTATTAAAAATGGACAGTTTTCTCTTTTCTATACCACTAGTGCTTTGCAAACTAAGTTTCAGAAACTGAGTGTCCTCCGATAGCTTAGAGAGAGTTTAATTATTCGAGAATATAGACAATTATTGGACATTCCCTATTATATTATCAATGAAATATTGTAATTTGGAGAGGATTGTGATGCTTATAATATAATTACCTCTCTAAAGCATTTATTTAATAAGCTTAGTTCATAAACAAAGCCTACACACTGGTTTTCAAATAAACAACACTATTGCAATTACTTAATTATAATTAAATAAGCCATGACTTCACCGATAATAAATGTTACTAAGCATATGGTTGGTATATATATTAAAATTGCACGAAAATTAAATTTTTAAACAATTATCAAACAAAGAAATTTGTCAAGAAACATCAGAAGTTCAGCGTATGTTTTTACCAGCAACGGGGTAGTATTAAGTTCCTAATTTATAGGTAGACTCGTAGAAATCATTTTCTGTAACCTCTTCATTTCCCTCTACCTATGTTTAAGAGCAGTCACCATTGTTCGCGTTACTATTACTAGGTGATTGTATTTTCACGGAGTAGCTTTCTTGCGTCCTTCAACTTGGTGATAGGTGAATTAGAAATCCCTTCTGTAATAATACTTTTTTCAAAGTCTTTTATAAAATAGAAAACTGATCGATGACTGTATACTTGTATAGGTGGAACTACAGTTTTATCAAATCTTAAAGAAGTGTAAATCAGTTAAAAAATGCCACAGTCGATGACTATTCTCATGGATGCAGAAAAGCTACTCTGTGAATGCAGTCACTTAACAAGGAATGTGATGAAAATGGACAAAAGCACTGGTAGCTGGACTCGCCGATGGAAGAGGAAAATGAAGAGTTGATGGTAAATGAAGCCTACGAGTCTACCTAACACATTATCTAAGACCTCGTAGTTGAAGAGCATAACCCTAGTGCTATCCTCCAAAACTGCAAGTAGTGTTAAAAATGATAAAGATAAGATAAAAAAAAACCTAATCCAAATAACAACAGTTCTGGGCCCAAGGGTCGCCATCTCCCTTCTCTTCCATTCACCACAAACAGCATCAAAATAGAGCTCCTGCGGGCTAATAAACATGCGTATGATTAAAATGTTCAATTGCAAGGTGTAATGTGTTTAGGCTGTTCTGGTAGCTGGTCTCAACAATAATTGAATTTAACTTTATTCCAGATTTTTATGTTGCTCTTAGAGTGTATTAAATGTAAAAACTTTAAACTACGCTTTAATTTTAGTTTTGACCTTCCTAACTGATCGTACAGTGCCGAAGGTTAATATATGGAATGGTTGATAAATATTAAATTTAAGAATAACAAACAATTTGTTGTGTTATGCAGAAGCTAATTTTTTACTTATATAGATGAAAGAATGAAGATGAATTGAAAATCAATTCAAAGACAATAAATGAATGAAAACATAGATTCATTTATTTCCATCATAATTAGATACATTATTTAATGTGTTGCTACACAGGTCTAGATCAGGGAAACCACATGTTTACCAGATTATGAAGCCCCTGTTACCGTAGTTACACACATGTTTAAAATGTATGAGAAATAGACGCCTTAAGTATTATGATTCAGCGACACATTAATAAATATCGACATTTCGTCAAAAGATTAATAGTTTTAATTACTTAAATCGAAATGTTAAGTTTGTATATTACTATGACAAAATGCAATTGACACCATCTTTGGATATTCAATTAAAATTCACTAATTGGTATCTATATTGTCCTTTACTATTAACTTATTGGCATCTTTTCTAGTTACTACAAAAAGGCGGGGCTTATCCAAAGCAACGATGCCGAATTTCAAAATATTGACTGAAAAATCCACGGTTTTCGTAATTAATATTCTAACTGTAGTCATAATTTGTTTCCCTGATAATACATGAAAGTATATTCTGTATACTGGAAATCTTAACAAATTACAAAATATGTTTAAACAATGCTAAATATATTGGATTTTATCTCTAATTAAATGTTTATATAATATTATAGATACCTACATTGACCTAAAAATGATTTTGAAACGATTAGTTTGCATAGTAAAGTGTAAATATGAGGCTGGTTATGGGTTTTATCGATAGATACTTATAATATAAAACACCCTATATACTAATACACAGTGTGTCTTTGTCTGTTGGTTGGTTGCAAGAAAAATGTCACGATTTAACATTTAATATATAAAAAATGTATGAATAATTTTTTCTATATATATTTATTTTTCACATGATTTTTTTACATACATTTTTTACATACATTTTTAACTTAATTTTTTTATAATTTTTTTTGCATAATTTTCATTTGACATAAAAAATTTACAATTATTTTTTACATATACTTTTTTTTAAATATATCTCTGTATACATTTTAATTTATTTTATTATTTTAATATATGTTTTTCAACATATATTTTATTTCTTTTACTATATTGATACCCCATTAATTTTATTGGTCTTGTCAGAATAAATGGTATAATTTATTTTAAATTTTATTCTATTTCTTACATATTTCCAGTGAAAAAGATATTACTAATACATGTCGCCGGAATATCCCGAAAATGTCGGATGGGGATGATATTCGTATGGAATATCGCGGGAATATGCCGAAAATGTCGGAAGGGAATCATATTGGTAATACATGTCGCGGGAACATTCCCTGGACATCGAGCCGCGATATTGCGACACAGAGGGAAGGTTGCGATATCAAGGGGATGTTCCGGGAACATTGCAATGTTACCTGGGAACTCGTTTTCTATTGGTCGAATCGAAAAAATGTCAAGACACAAAAACATCTTAGAATTAGTGTTCAAAGTTTCACAACCGTAGCTTCAATAATAAAAAACTTTTCAAAATCTGGGAACAGTGCCCTTAAAATGAATAAATTAATGCTTCTCTTTGTTATATAATTGAACTGCAATAGATAAATAAATATTTCTGTTTGAAAGAGTATTTCTCAATAATTATTAAAATATCAATCAGCATATTCTACTGTGCATCCAAGGATAATAATATGCAAATGATGCAAATCTATTTTTAAAAAGGCATTTACTGTTATTTACTCAAAAGCACTTTTCATTTTAGTAGCAGCTTTAATTGTAATTTAAAAGTTCGTTTCTATTTTCAGGGGTGGTGACTACTCCACCAGAAGGTATAGAAATGACTCTATGGTGCCAGCATGGAAGTGTCTCATGGTGAATGTTCTCCCTACTCTTTAGTGTAACTAACTAGGCTGAGAGAGAGCTATGGTGGGGCCATAGAAGATAAAGGAGGGTGCTCAATTTTTCTCTTATGGCCTACCAGAACATTCTCCTTTGGATATAGCTTTGTGAATATGATACCCTAATATGATGAATATTTTTATTGGGCGTCATCTCTAATGTTAGAAATTATAAGGTTACTACCACCCTAAATATTGTTCCTTGCAAATAAGTTTTTTAGGATAATGTTTTTAAGGTTAACAACTCATTGAATGGCTATGGAGATTGATCAATAAGTGTAAGGTGGGATGAGGAAAAACCGCCCCCAGAAACACCCTGCAATGTCATTAAACAATCATACAGTTGCCAGAACAACAAACTAGCAGCGATCTAAATTGGGAGTTTCAAAGTTCTTATTATTTGAAATGTAATTTAATTCAATTCATAACTACATAACTACATGTAAGGAGGAGGAGCCAACAGGGGGCGGAGAACTAAAGGTTTAGTGCATCTCCTCTTTGCCGACCAATCAGAGAAGAGTTATCCTTAAGAATATTATCCATAAAAAATATGTTTGCAGCACTGTATCGGTAGAAACTTATGCAGTAGACACAATATCTCAAAAAATTTATGCGCTGTTTACTGTATTATTATAATTTTTTACGGAAGAAACATAAACTTTTTGGGAACGCCGTTCTTATTTTGCTTTAGGATTTTAAATTTGCAATTGGGATATGTGAATTTTGCTTTCTTCTTCCATAATAAAATCTACACGAACAATGCTTTTTCGAATGGAGCACAGTACATAGTAATGGGGAGACCAAATCTACACATTACAAATGTGAGTGAGATATCACTCCATTAAGTTTAATATATATATATTGTTAAACCTTACATTATATTGGCAAAACTATTAACGAAATTACTGACGAAAAACCATTTTCAACTATGTACTATTTGGTAGAAATAGTTTTTCCTCAAACAGGCAGAATATCCGATACCAGATCTACTAGCAGCTTGGGAAATGTTCGTCAATGTAACTAAATTGAACAATTCGCAACTTATTTTTAATATCGGAGAAACGAATATTTCGAGAGAGTTAGAGAATGAAAAGAATAACAATGAACTTAATAATGGATCTTAAACAGATGAAAGGAGAATCTCAAAGGATAGGAGTCACAAATCATTAAAAGAAGAGGAAACTTTCAAACACGATCTAGTAGACATTACCAGAGAAGTTCTCATTGTGAGTGAACTAGACTGAGTAATGTGAACTGACCAATAGTGTATAATACGTGAATTAAACCCAAAACAAAATGAAAAATAGCCAATTTTGATGCTTGTCTCTATTTTACATTTCTCAATAAAATTATATCTTCACGAAATCATTTTAAAACTCTACATATATCCAATTAATTTAGGAAGACAAGATATTGAACATTTAATTTACCTCGCAATTAATATGTTTCTATTCACAGCAACTGAGTGATATCGTTATCATTGGTTTGAATAACGAATTCAACAACAAGTCTTACGCAGAAGTAATGTGAGTATGCTGCTTAATTAAGAATGTTGGCCTGTCAATTGATCCTTGATTTCCGGTCAATTGATCCCCTTCATTTGATTCCTGTACTATATGATCACCGATCATTTGATTCCAGGTTACTTGATTTTCAGTCATTATATTTATTGCTTATTTACTAAGCATACAAATTATTTTTATTACCTTTATTTATGAATCAAATTTACATCTACTATTCATGTAATAAATAAAAATATACATTTGGCAATTATTTCTCCTTGAATTAAAAATATTTCAAAAGTAACCTTGGCCATTTGATTGTTAGTTTTGAGTTACGCTGTTTTCGCCATAACTTAAGTGATTTCGTTAATATTATCAATTGCCATACCTTATGGCTTATACCATTTACAATACCTTTTGCTTTACCATTTACTATATCATTTACTATACCTTTTGCTTTACTATTTACTTTATCATTTACTATACCATTCACTATACCTTTTACTTCATCATTTAATATAACATTTACTATACTGTATACTATACCATTTACTATATCATATAGCCTACATTCCATTTACTATACCATTTACTTTCCTTCAGGGGACAGGTTATATATTTTTTCCATCTCTATTTTAGACATTGTAAGATTGAAAATTCATCCTACCTATTGAACTATGCTACTCATTTCCTCTGCACTCTAAGTTGATATCCTGTTTTGATTTGCATTCCTTTTAGATGTATACATTGTACATTGTATACATTGTACAATTCCGGCACTCTTACTACGTTGAATGTAGGAGTGGCCGGAAATTTCGGTCTCGGAATATTCGGTCTTGGAATCTCGGTCTCAGAATCATAAATGACCTCTCAACATAATGACGGTTTTGTATTTTGCTTTATTCACTAGTTTGTTGTATTGCACACTTCATGATAGTTTAAAGACCTGGCAGGGGACCTGGCAATAAGATGTATTTATATCTGAGACCGAATATTCCGAGACCTAATTTTACGCTCAAATCTCTTGTTAAATAAATGTCAAAACATGTCAAAATTACTAATTTTACGTATCATTTTACAACGGTTAATGATGTTATCCGATTTTGATAAATAAACTACACATTTCAGTACTCATAATTTCAACTTTCTCTATCATTGTTCTTTAATAACACCATTATAAAGTGAGACCGAGTTTTCCAAGACCGAATCTTCCAAGATCAAAATTTCCTAGAACCGAATGTAGGACATGATTTAGAAACTATGATTGTGTATCGTATGGATTTTTAAAAAGAATATGAAGATTAAATATATTGTGAATAACCAATGAACAGAATTGTATCTGAAGAAATATCAGTATAATTCCAATTGCATCTATTATGATAATTTGAAACTTTCTTTTCTTCCTTTCACAGGGGAAATGGTTCCTACTTATTGGACATACTGGCAGATTTGGATGAAATCCTAGGAACATCTTCTGCCTTCCTGCTTGGAAAGTGGACCAACGATGCCACTCTTTTGGGAACGAACGATGAGGTAAAAGTTGTGATACTGATTGAATGTTTATTGTAAAGAAAAATATCTGTACCTGAAGTAACTAAAACATATAATTGCCTTAGTACTTCATGCATTAGGAGATGTAACTTGATCAACATTGAACTGAATATCATTAAAAAAACATCATTCAATGTTTAAATGTAAATCTAACTTTCTAGATTTCTGTTCATAGATTTTAAATCCATACATCTTTTCATATTTCTATCTTTTTTTTATCAGGAGAAGAAGGCTTTCAAGTTTAATGCCCTCAACCAAATTTCTCTTTGGGGTACCTATCCACAAGGTAAGTCATCCCTATACAAAATATAAGTCATCCCTATACAAAATATATGTCATCTCTATACAAAATATAAGTCATCCCTATACAAAATATATGTCATCCCTATACAAAGTATAAGTCATCCCTATCCAAAATATAAGTCATCCCTATACAAAGTAAAAGTCATCCCTATCCAAAATATAAGTCATCTCTATACAAAATATATGTCATCCCTATACAAAGTATAAGTCATCCCTATCCACAAGGTAATCCATTAATGTAGATAGCAACATTACTTAATACTAAAAACTGTGTACGGACAACTGCCCTGTGGACAACTGTCATAACGGACAACTGTATATTATAATTTTGTATCGGGTAAACCTTAAAGGTCCTCTCCAGGCTCCGGGAAAAAAATTAGTTTATCACATAATATTGAAGAACTAAGGTCTACGATCATTATTCCGCAAACCGCATACAATTCGGTTCAGTATATATTTCATTATTTGCTTTTAAAGTTTTTTAATACTCTGTGAGCAACAATCGAGCGAATCTCCAACCTGACGCTGAGAAAGAAGAATGTACACTCTTTGTTTCGATTTCAAATTTAGATTTTTAAACAAACAATGCGTTTTTTGTCTTTTTTTAAGATATTAATTGTTTATAAAAGTATATAAACGTTTCTATAATAAGTTCATCCAAATTTAAACCTTTAAAGGAAAATTAAATAGATTTATTAAACCAAATACCTAGTTGACAATCAAAACAAATGGTGTACATTCTTCTTCTTCAGACTGAAAATTAGAGAGTCGGAAGTAGAGTAGGTTTTTTAGAGTTTGGATTATAGAAATCTTTAAAAGCATATAAAATTAAAATTATGCTATCAAATTTCATGGGGTTTGCAGTAAAATGATAAGAAACATTAGCCTAGTTGATTTAAGCAATAAAAAAAATTTCTTGGAGGGGACCTTTAATATCCATTGTAACCATTACCTCGCATGATTTGAATTGGATATGAAGTACATTATTAATATTATAACCTGACAATTTAGTACAATAATGTTAATCGTATAGACCGAAATTGTGCATGAAAAAGCATAAAATTTAATTATTGACGGTAAATACATAATTTTAAGATGATGTAGATATTTTTTTGGAGAGTCAGTCTAATAATTAAGGTGGTTGTCTCACTTTTCAAAAGACTTTTTATTTGTGGACAGTTTGTTTTGAAACTCGCACAGTAGCTATATGCAACTTTTGAAAATTATTAAATTTTAGTCATATATATTTTTCGATTTTAGGATAAAAGTTCTTGAAAAATTAAGATTTTATAATTTTTTAAACTTTTTCATAAATTTCTAAAGAGTAGAAGTCTATGAGAATTCAATTCATTTGTAGGTTGAAATTTAACATTCTACAGATGAGGCAAAAGCGTAAAATATTCCGTTGAAATGTCCATTTTTTCTCCATTGATAAAGTTTGAATGGTATTGTTTGCCATCTTCAAATGATATAAATGCATATTCTTCATATTTTAACATGCGTGTAAAATATTTGCGCTGATGATATGTCTTATATCCTACAGGCACGATAGACTACGCTGTAAAGCAGTGGTCAGGCCTCATAGAAAATTACACTCTGAAGAGGTGGCAAGTTTACGTCTCTTATCTTCTCGAGTCTCTGGTGCTGGATAAACCTTACTCTGATTCTGAGGTTCTAAACCAGATTCTGAACAATGCCGAGATTCCCTTCTCTTACGGTGTGGAAAAGGAATACACCAATGTCACGACAGGTAAGATTGCATGTTCTACTAATTTGTAACATATACATCACATTGGTACACTATTTATGAGTGTGGTGGTTTAAGCCAATAATTTATTGCATAGCCTGAAACCTCAACAATAAATAAAATTTCGATTAAGTTTCTCTGTGTCCATGTTTTATTTTTGAATCGTTATCAGCCCACTAAACATTACAATGTTGGCTCAATTCAGAACGCAACTCTGGGCCAACGTTGTCATACCGGTTTCAGTGTAGTGGGCCATCAAAGGCCTGACGTTGGCCTACCTCACGGATGTCCACGGGCCCAGAACAGTATAACTACGTATAAACGACTTATAGGTACCGGCAATACTTAACGTTGCCGATGTGATGCATCGCTACGGGCTGTACCTACTATTTTCATATAAGAGGTGTATTAATCAGATTACGCTATACAGAACACGTGAAGACAACAGTTACTTCAAACAATGTAGTAACTGTCCTACAAATACATTTTACAGATCAAAATCAGGGGGAAAAAATAGAACAGTTGCCAATTCAATCTAAAATCTATATAATTTTTTCTACGCTATTTTAACCCAATAATAATATTTTTTAATTAAAATGGAATAGAAAATATAGTTTTAAATGTGAATAATTATTTCGAATGGAATTTCATAATAAATATATGAATTAACTAGCGGCCAAGCTTATTTATATGGAGAAAATAAATAAAATGCTAAATTATTAATAGAAGGGATGACAGGCCTATTTATACTAAATTATTAGAAACGTCTACAATTTCAAAGGATATTAAATTGAGGATATTAAATTGGCCATTTGGTGTGATTGGAGTTGGGAGATAACTGCCAAATAAAACCGGTAGACCAGTACAATAAATATACTGGTAAATCGAAAAATCACTGGATTGGTTAAGCATAGTTTCCCTTCATTGGGCCACTGTTGTTTGGCAACCGTTGGCCCAATGTCGTTTTCATTGCATTGGCCCAGTGTGTAATAGCACTGGCGGGCCAATGCCCGATCGTGCCTTCAATTTGCCAACGCTTACCGACGTTTTCCCGATAGTGCAATGTCATCAGGGCAGTAAAGAAAAGACAAAGATTTAGTTATAATCCAAGATAAAAATGACTTAATTCGATTTACAGGAAATTGTGGTAAATATTACATAATCTTTATAATTTTCATATATAAACATTTTTCATATTATACAAAAAAAATCTTATACAGTGCATTACAAATATACATTAAAGAAACCTATTTCTCTCGATTCTACTGATAATTTTCTCACCAACAATAATAGGAAATGTGATAGAAATTGCCCAGAAAATTTACGAGAAATACATGCAAGGACTCACCTCAAGAGGATTGTCACCATCAAAAACATGCTCAAAGGATTGAAAAGTAAAGGAATATCTACTCGAAGGCTAACGATTAAACAGAAATAGAAGTGAGATATAGAGGACACGGATACTTATTGTGCATGGAAAGTTGGTGTTAATATTGTTCATGATAAGTTTTAAGGGCCGTCCACACGTAGGGTATTTTAATTCTTTCCACCAGACTCTATGCTAAGCTTCTCCTACTCTTTCCTCGAGAATATTAGAAAAAACGATTTAGTTATTATTCATTTTAGTTGGTATCCATGATACCTGCGGGTATCATGGATACCAACAAAAAAAATATTATATCGTTTTTCTTATATTCTCGTGTAAAAAGTAGGACGAGATTAGCAAAAAGTCCGGTGGGAAGAATTAAAAAACCCTACGTGTATACGGCCCTTAAAGGTTAGATTAGTTAATGTCAAAGGTTATCACCATTTTATATGCAGTTTTCTCCTACATTTTTATATACATTTTCAAATTGGATTCAAATAAATTACATAGCAGTATTTTTCTCGTAATAAAATATGTTTCAAATTAATAAAACATTTTTTTCCATTTATCTACTTCATTCAAGTTTAGTTTATTGTATTAACTTCAAGGGATCGATACCCTTCAGAAAAGCAAATCTTACCAAACAAGTATTGCCTTAAACAAACCTACTGGTGTGTAGAATAAACTGTGTAGACATTACGCTCACAGCTTGTCTGTAGTGCGTAAAGTGGGATTATAAGTGGAGCTGATTTGGGGGAAATAAAATCAAAACTGCACTCTACGCTCCAATAAGAAATCAGTTCCGCACTGACTTTTTTTAGGAATGGGATATATCGCTGTTCTAAGTAAGAGGATAGAATCTGGTTAAGAGAATAGATTCAGCTAATCTATAATTTGTTTGCGAGAATAGCAAATTATAAGAAATGTGTTGAGCCTGTACTTAAATTTGCCCGCTTATGTTCACATATATAAAAAAATTTAGAATTGATGCAGGCTATGGTCGTTATGTCAGGTCACCTTAATATTTCCCGGTGCCACATAATTATATAGATGGCAAAGTTATAGGACTGGAATGAAAATAATTTGAGGAAGTGACAATCAATTTTAGTGACACCGTAAAAAAGCAATCAAATCGCCATTTCAAAATATTATTGAAATTGGCAATATATTAGGACATCATTCATATTTGCTACTCTGTTAGAAACAGATTATCGGGAAATAAAAAGGATAGATAGAAAATTAAATGTGCTATCTAGCTTGACATTTCTTACAGAACGTTCATTAAAACACTCTAACTATCCTCCTTCTTTTCTAACTGTAGATTTTGCTATCCTCATCTGTCACAAAAATAATGACTTTACTCCAAACAAACTATTTTCGTCAACTGGTTGATCACTGGACTTCAGTTTAGCATTCGAATGGCTATATCAGGCTTGGCTTTTTCGAATTCAATAGATTCAACTAGTCTAGGAAGTAAAAGTGATGAATCTACCGTCAAATCGAAATACAATAATACTTTTTTGGTGAAAAGAAGTTATATGAGAGATTTCTTAAATTTAGATAGAGATTCTTTTCAATTTATGAATAGTTGACTGAAAACTACATCGTATTGCCAAAAATATATTAAAATACAAAGGACTCTAATGTAGTAGTCAGAAGGAAAGTTGCTTAACACTGACTAGGGTGTAGGTCATAAGCCCCTCCCGGTCATGAGGCCCCCCGGTCATGAGCCCCCCTGGCTTATATTTAAATTATACAAGAACAACCCACTACAATTTTAAGTCAACCATTAATGTAGAAATCAACAGTATTTATAGAGACTTACTTCACCGACCATCAAAAGACAGCATTATTGTTTAGCAAGCAAATTACTACTGACCTTTCTGTTTGTGAAAATATTCAAAATGTAGATTGTATTTCTAGTAAGTAGGATTTCAAATTAAAAATGACACAGTATTTTATGTTATGTATAATTAACTTTTAAAATAACCTTTCAAGCTTACCCTATAAAATGTGATAGATGATAATATCGGTGACCTCATATAACGAAGTTCTGTTATATGTGTAACGAACTAACCTTTATAGTGAAAATTTAGTTTAGTCTACCACAAAATGCCTTGAGTTTTCTATGCATCTCTATTATATAGTAAATTAGTTATATTTGGCGACAGAGAAGTTTACCCAACCAAGTCATGTTTACCCAACCATCCTGATTTTGAAGAGTTCTGAGATATGAAATCCATTGCATAATGAATTTATTTGAAAAAGAAAGAAAATTTTATGTAGTCTACTATGAAAAGTCCAGTTTTCTAATTTTCTCTCATAACCTCTATAGTAGAGTAAATCCAATGAAGTGAATTAGTTGAATTTATTAAGGATTTTACTGTACTATACTACTATACACAGAAAGAAAAATAATACGGTATAAGCACCATACGATAACAGTATTATTAATAGAAGTAGCTAGACCCCGTAGAAATTCTATGGGATGGAAAAATCAACAATAGGCTTTTGTCTCTGTCTAATCAACAAACATCAACTTGTCTGTCAGTCAAACAGTTTAATTATGGAGAGTAAATTCAATGTATCAAATTATTCAAGTAACTACAGATCATTAACATCCATTGGATATTATTACCTACAACCTTTGACCTACACCAAGTTATATTTTACTTACACTTTCCTTCCCTACAACTCCCCAGCTTTCCTTCCCCCACCTTCTGTTCCCCAAACTTCACTTCCCCCACTTTCCCTTTCCCCCACCTTCACTTCCCCCCACCTTTACTTGCCCACCTTCCCTTTCTTCACCTTCACTTTCCCCCACCATCACTTCACCACCTTCACTTCTCACACCTACACTATGTCGCTTACTATATAGTAAGCGACAAACACTAACACACACGCTATCGTATTAATATATAAAAATATTCCAATTATTGAATATCGATAATAATTAATTTCCATAGTTTATAGTATTAATAGGAACGTAATAACATATCTCTGATTGCATGTCAAGACGATAAAACAAAGAGATAAATGGTATCTAATGCAGAGAGTGATAACACTTCTCTAGTCGGAGATAAGACTAGAATTGATTAGGAATTGGGAGTAGAGATAGAAATAAGTGGTCAGTAATGTAGCAGTTACTGATTAGACATATACTATTCTATTTGGTGTTCAAATAATATATTTAGTAGCTTCTAGCAAATATTGAAATTCTCTATATTCACAGTGAAATAATTAGGTAAACTCATCAAGAATGAATGTGTTCTATTCAATTGAGAAGTGTTCGTTTGAAATTATGGATTGAGATAACAATACTACTTTAGGAGACATTATAATTCGTTAAAGAGAAACCTAGTTAACAAATTTGATTGAAATTACTGGGTTAAATGAACGCCATCCATAGTTGATCAGGCCGGACCATTCTGGCGTTTATAGTTTGAACAGCTGATCGCCGAAGTCATAACAAAGCGCTACGTTACCATTAATTTTGATAGGATTAAATAGAAAAAACTGGATGCATTCTCCTTTAATTGACTTATTTTTATAGTTACGAGTGGAATTTTGATTTACAATTTTTACAGTGTATTCTCTAGAATCTCTGCTATCGAATGAAATTTTTCTTTTCGATAAATAATAATTTTTAAAGGTAAAAATCATGAATGCAATGTATTGTACCTAGAATTAGTAAATATGATGCCGGTTCATTTTGAAAGAATAGAATTAAAAAAGGCAATTGCATGTATTCTTCTTTATTTCCAAGTAATTTGGTGAGAACAGAAGGCAAAATAGAGAATTTCTTGGAGAACACTTTACTAGTTCCAGCAGTCTGGCCTCCATAAATAATGTAGCACAGTTTAACAAGTCACAAATGGAGTGGACCCTATTTTAAATTCTTTGTTTGAATCATGTGCTTAGGAATAGCTCAGCTGTAGTAAGAATAATTAATGATAATCTATAGACATATTATTCATGTGTAAAACACTGCTAACAATTTGATCATACTAGATAAGTAGTGAATAAAACTAAACTAATTCAAAATTTTCACTGTTAAAGATCCTCTCCACTCTAAATTAAAAAAATTCTGGTATTGATTTAAATTTTTAGAGATAAGGTTATATAACATATCGCAGTAAACAGAATTTAAATCGATCAAGTTTTCTGTTCACAATTAATTATATAAGAAATATTCGCATTTCGTTTTTTCTCATTCTGAGATTCATAATTTCATTTCAGTGTCTGAATGATATGTTGTTAAAAAATAGGTCATAAGAATTATCCTAAGCCCTAATGCATGCTGAATGATGGGAAATTGAACATCGGTCAAAAATAAAGTCATATAGATACAAAATATATTATTAGACCAAAGCTCAATTGACTCAATTCACCAAATTATAGTACATTTTAAGTTAATGTACGAATACCTAATAGGAGTGCTGTGGTATCACGCTGAAATGGAAATTCAATCAAATTAATCAAAAAACATTCATCAAGTAGGCAAATGTCTTTGTCAAGCATTTTTAGTTTGTTACAAAGTAACTCGATCAACACGAAGAACATCTTGACTGACAATACGGTACGGGTAACAATGATATCTATTGATTTCTATCAATCAGCTTTGTTATTGTTTTGATTTTGTCGGATCGTGATAGCCTATCGAACAGGCCTTGCTTGAAATTGAGAGGTGTAGTAGAAAGAACGGAAAAAAATCTTAAATTACATATTATAATAAAACTATAGAACCAAATTTGAAATGGTTTGCAGTTTTATTATCAGTAACATTAGTTCTAATGCATGGGGAGATAAAAAAATAGAGTGGGAGGGACCTTTAAAAATTAAAATTTACTGTAAAAAAATATTCCAGTCGATAGCAGAGATTCTGAATAATACACTGTAATAAAATAAAATCAAAATTCTACTCGTAACTATAAAAGTTAGTCAATTAAAGGAGAATTCAACCAGTTTTTCCTTTTTATTCCTATCTAAATTAATGGACACGTCGCGCTTTGTTATGATTTCGGCGATCAGCTGTTCAAAGCAGGGGAACGGCCATGGTACACTATGGATGGCCCCGGTTAAACGCTGGAGACTCCAAAACTGAAGCGATGGAAAAGTGAAATTAAACTTTACATCTGTGTTATTTCTTTGTCTGAACGTCCTCCGTTACCCAGTACTGGATTATAGAACTGGTACATCTGTGATGGGCAACCTACAGTCATTTTGAATTTCCATAATGGTTACTCTACATCTACAAATGGAGTTAGGTATCCAGCATTCGTACAAGTATCGCTGAAATGTGTTAAGATAATTATTTTGAAAGATTTGAAGTTTTAAAACTATCCTAGTTAGGGAGGATAATAAAATATGTGAACTCTTTTTACAATGTTTGAGTTATTTTATTGAAATTAAATTAATTAATATTAGTAATAAAGTTAAATTGGTCAGAGCAATATTTAGTTATAAATTTTAAAAATATTTTCTTTAAAAAATATTAAGTTATATTTCTTAAATCGCTAATAATAAAAACGTAATTAAATCATGAATATGGTAGTGATTTATTGAAATAAAATTTAAACCTAACTAGTGAAAGTTTAATTAGATTGGTAATTCACATCATTATTGGTAAATTGGAATTATTTAAAATATCAATTGAATGTTACTTTTACAACCTTTTGTCACAAATAGGTAGTATAGCTAATTCAATATTCAATTCATTCTTCTCGTTTTATGGAATAATATCGTCTTTTTAAAACAAATAAAACATTTTATTACTCTTAATTCCTATTGAACCATTCTCATTAAGTAGACTTAATTGAAACTTGGGATAATATAGCAAATGTTGATAGCAAATGAAAACAGTAAAGGTTAGAGGTTAAATGCTTAGCGTGGACCGACAGTTGGGCCCAGGACAATTGGGCTCACTGAGAACTGGGTCCAAGACTATTGGGCCCACGTCAATTGGGCCCCAAGACAATTATATCATTTGCCCTTTTTTCAGAGTTTATTGTATTAACTTAATTAAAGACCATTGCCACTGTAATAACTAGGGTTGTGACAATATGCGTTTTGTATAAAAATACAGTCGTGAGCATATTTAAAATAATGAAAATTCTTTACATGAAAAAATATTCTCATTATGAAAATAAATATTTTAAATAAAATATGTTCATTTCGTGAATAAATACCATTATTCTTTTAAACTACAATAATTTTCTGTTCTGAGATTGTTATTATTATTCTCACGTATTATTGTGAGAATATTTAATTATCTAGTATTCCCAAATCAGTACACAGGGTTTAACGTTTGCTTCGGAACCAAAGGCTATATTGCTGACGTCAGTAGGAAATTAAAAACAAGAGACTATAAACGTAACTGAACATGCTTTTAAATCTATGTAACTTTGAAAATAAGTTAAAGATAGCAACTATAAAATCTTTATGTGTACTGAAGTTTGGTTTACTGAGTGTTTAATAAAGTAGATTTGTTGAAATATTATTTTTCTTTGAATATTATTTAAGTATTCCAATATCTATGTAGTTAATACTGTAAAAATGAATGTCCCCTTAAACCTCTTAAGGGGACCGTTCCCGGAAAAATGGCAAAATTAAAGAAATTTTTTTTATTGTGTAAATAGTTGCTTTTTAACCTTCTAATAGTGTGTGCAAAATATCAGAGCTCTCATCTTACTCTAACCCCCTGGGGAGAGGGAGAAAGGGAAAAGGGGACCGGGGGGTAGGGAGTCAATATATACTCTAAAAACTAACTCTCAGCCAATTACAATTCGTAATAATTAATAATCTCGCTATATCTGGTATCTAACGTGCCACTAATCAGATGCACACTAAGGTATGCCCCTCAGTTACCCGCAAACCTTCACAGGAGTCGTATGCAGCGTGTCAGATTATCAAACTTTGAATGGGATTTTCTATTAGTTCAGAGATCTAAAAATCTTGTAATTCAAAAGCCTAAGGCGTTTACAATTTTGAAGCTATGGCATTGCAATTTTTTGCATTCGATTCTCCCCGGAATTTTCTACAAACTCTAGAAGAGTTTTATTTAATTTTCGAATTATTTTTCAAAATATTGAATTTTGAAATTTATATTTCTTCATTTTTTTTTCACTAAAAATTTCAATTATTTGAAAACGAATTCGAAAAATCAAAAAAACGCTTCCACAGTTTGTAGAGAATCTTGTGGAGAATCGAATGTAAAAAACCATAACGTCATAGTTACCAAATTGTAGTATCCATTTATTAATTTACACACTGTTCGAAATTTGTTCGAAATTCGAATAACTCGTTTTCTATGGGTCGAATCGAAAAAATGTCAATACACAAAAACATCTTAGAATTCATTTTATATATGTGAACAAAGTTTCACAACCGTAGCTTCAATAATAAAAACTTTTCAAAATTTGGGAACGGTGCCCTTATAGAAGGACTAACGCCGTTTTTTATAAATTAAAATGTGTTTGTAACTAAAGAATATTTCAGAAAGTCAAAAAATATACATGTATTGCCAATAAGTGAGTGGCAGTTTTCCGCCTGACAAGCTGAAATTATTGGAACATACAAATTGAATTAAAGTTAATTTCAATTATTTTAAACCTGTTCAGTGTTCAATATTGAAGAGTTTTATGAATTATTATTACAAAATGTATTCTCATAATCTTATTTTATCCCAACAACTGTTCAATGAAACGTATAACCGGTAAAATTTACACATATTTTACTAAATATTTGTCTTTGTAAGACGATGTACACTACACATATTGGATCCATACGACGTGATTCAAAATAATACGACTTAATCAAATACTTCAAAGATTTTCATTACACCGAAACATTAAATTAGCATCCAAATGTTATTTAAGGGGATGGTTTCCGGTATTTAGGATGTACCAATAATACTTGTCCGATTGAGCTGAGATTTGAACATAAGGTGTAAAGTGAAAAGAAATCATATGCTCTCTTTTGAGATTTTTTCATTTTGGGGCCCCCCTCCCCCGTGGGGGTCGAAAAACCTTCTTTTTCGACCCCCCCCCGGGAAACTATAGAACGGCTTGGGGGTTGGTGCTACAGAAAAATTTATTGAAGCTAATATGTTCTCTACTACTATCCTAAGGTCGTGGTGCAGCTTTTTTTTTGAATTTCTATCTGAAAAATTTTTTATTTGAATTTTAAAAAAAATTGTCATATTTTTTTTTTTTTTTTTTTTTTTTTCAAAAAAAATTAAGTTTATAGAAAAAGTTATAGGAAAAGGGCTTCACCACGACCTTAGGAATTTCGGTCTGAACATATTAGCTCTTATACATTTTTCTGTAGCACCAACCCCCAAAAAGTTCTATACTTTTGAACGTGGAGAATTTGAGAAAAAATGGTAATGGAGGGAGAAAAATATTTTTTCAATAAATTTTTTAAATTTAAAAAAAAACTATATGCTTTTCGTCCCAGCCAAGAAGACTCATCAGGTCGCTTCGGGGGTCAACCCAGGCAGCGACGAAGCCTTCAACCATAAATGGGAGGCAAAAAAACAACACAGAAAGAACACAAAAACAACAAACGACCTCAAAACAACCTCAAAACTCTCCAGGGGCGTATGCTGGATCAGCAGTCGCAACTGAAGATCTCTTACGCTTACGTCTGGGAGTATCAATCAGTGCTGGTCGAAGCAACTGAATACGATTCATAACTGTTTGAGGGGGAGGACGCATCTTCACCAACAAAGAGCCCAGAACACTTCCAAAATTGTGATTGAGCGCAGAATAGATTGCTGCAAACACAGCTCTATCTTTACTGCAGAACTTGACCTTCAAACACAGGCGCCACAATTTAGCAACAGATTCCTTCTTCAACTTCCTCAACCTAGTACCAAGCCGTTTACAGACGTGGTTTACGCATTCTTCCTTTAGTACGGGCGTGTCATAAGGACCGGAGCCACCATTCAATGCTCGAACAGCATTGAAGGCAGATGAGTCACCATCACCCACAAAAGTCAAATAGCGTAAACCAAGTCTTTCAGAACGTGACCAAAGTATTACAGCCGCAGCGGATTCCATTGCCCCTGCTTTGCCATCGAAATTTATCGTGCAACCATTGTGAGTTTCTTTCCAAATTTCAAATTCCTCTTGTGAGGAGGAATTTTTCTTTTTAGTACATGCTTCACAATAGTTGCACAATACAACAAAATCTACAACAGATCCTAAATGACAATCCATCACAAATGCCGCAGCAATATGTGACTTATAACCGCGAGTCATCCAAGTTCCATCAAAGCTAACATCAATATCTAGCATTCCTGTAGTAGCATTGGGTAAACGATTCAATTCCTTACCATAGCAATCAACTAAACCTTTCACACCAATGCTATCAGGACCTAACATCTGTTCGCGATATAGATTCATCTGGCCATATATATATTTGGTAACAGCATAATAAACCGGTTTACCCATAGTATGCATGTGCATGTTATTTCCTGATTTCAATATACCTGCATACCCTGTGGCGTTGATAACTGAATTATAAACAGTGGCAATAGTAGCATATGTGTACTTCGATGGTTGCCCATCTAGGGTCACAATTGCACTATCCCCTGAGACAGTTTCCGCAACGTCACAAAGACTGCAAGTGAATTCAATAGAAGAATCAACATATACAGTCACAATTCTACCAGTTTTTATACCATTACAAATATCACATGCTTCAGTTACTTTAGCTAACAGATTCTCCACGACCGCTGAACTTATTACAATATAAGGGTTGGATACCCCTGCTTTTGGTTGCTCAGATGCAAAAACAGAGACTCGACGCCCAAATGTAGTAGGTTGAGGGGGGGGGGGGAGGGGTCTATAGCTATTGCATCAGCTATATCGCAAACAGGTGTTACTTTACGTTTGAAATTACGACGTTTAGGCGGCATAATTACTTACGTGAGCAGGGCAAAGAACAACAAGACAAAAGAATAGCTATCACAATACTGATCCACGTATAGAAAGGTACCACACACACTTTGCTAATACACAGTATACACAGAACAATTTCAAAACATCTGCACTCAAGAGCGTCAGAGTTATAACTGAAGAGCAAAACGAGCGCGCACAGAGATTGTTAGTGGGTGAAACCCACTCTCTATAAGAGAATAACTCCCTAACCCCCAAACTGAGAAGCGCGTTTGACACACGTACAAACGTACTAGGTGAATGGAATTTTTTATGAGTTTTCTTTGGTAGATTTGCAGGGTAACTAAATTAAAAAAAAAAAACCGAAAAAAATGGAAAATACCGGAAACCATTCCCTTAAGGGGCTTGCTAATATATACCTTATCAAGTATATCAATCCAATAGAAGAAATATAAAAACATCTTTAGAGATAATATTGTCACTTCCCTAGTAATAACTAAGTAACACTTCGTTATTGTGTCTTCTGCCAAATATTTTTCTGGGCTTAATTGGTTCGGAGCCCAATTGTCGTGGGCCCAATTGTCTTGTAGAATTAAACGGTTGAAAAAAATATAATAAGCGATATATATAACATTTTATAAAATCGATTTAGTTCCTGTGTCCTCCTACAGATGGCGCCACCACTCTGTACTATTTGTTTACATTTTACAGCTGATAACATGTGAACAATTTTTCTATCAACAGTATTAACTGCTAATTTATGGAGATGGTTTTCTTTTCAAAACTAAATCTAATTGTCTCGAAGGACAGTTTTCAATTTCACAAATTCTTTTCACCATTTTCAAACATATAATGACAGATTCAAGATTCAAGTCTGGGACTGGTTATCATTTTGTTTACGTACTGCAATGATTAGTTACGCGGTCCACCGCAGTCCACAGATGGCGCCACTAATTTACAAAATACTTTTTATATAAACATTTCTAAAATCAACGAATATTCTAATGTTACATAAATAAATATACTAAATCGATTTAGGACCAATTTGGCGATAGTTTGATTTTGACTGAACTGCCCCTTTAAAGAAAACATATGATAATTGATTAGGTTGTCTAAACCCAACCCGATTTACCTTCTCCAACGTATAATAACTATAGCTATAACTTATAATCCATGTGAGACAAATACTTGCACCAATCTGTAAATAGTTACATCGCTACTCACTACATAAACTAGTTTGAAAATCATTAATTAATATATAATAATATATTACTTTTCAACACTACCCAAATACATTTGAGAATAAAAATCCCATTAAACAACTCCATGGAGTCATTCGAAGGTTTCTCTAAATGTGATGGTTACTTTAAGGTCTGACAAGTTGATTGTAATCCAGTACAGTGTTTATGATGGACATCACTACTCCTATATATTCGTAAGGACTGGTTTGTAAATCCATCACTTATTTTAGGGTATTCTTTGTATAACTAACAATACCAGTACTTCCCCATCACCAAAACGCTTGAAATTGTCAACTAGGTAACTATCAAGAATAGCATATAATTAAATTAGTTTAATTCTATCCAATCAGGAGAAATGGCCCCACTCCTCCCACCTCCTTGTTTTCATTCAGAATCTCTTCAGGAACTCTAAGAAGACTCGTTAGGTTTAATTATCTAATAACTCTTTGAAGTTTGAATCCTCTAGTCTCTTGAACATATTCTAAATTAAGAAAATAATCACAATTGATTCCAAATCCAATCTTCAGTTAATTAAGTACTATAATTACAATCTAAGCTTCCGGTTGTAAAAATATATAATAACCTATCATCAACTATCGATCGGTGATTATAATTGAAGATAATAATGATCATCTGTTTACGACATTAAATGATTTGACGGAAGTCCAATTATAATTAATCAAAAATTCCAAACATTTTATGATATTTTACCATCAATATTTATCGTCTTCGACAATAGAAGATGATTTGACAGTTGCAAAATTTTCGATTGGGAGATTTGATATCTTGTAGATATTAAAGCGTAATAATCATTGTTCCTATTTTCTCTTGTCTTCCAACTTCAAATTGGATAGAATTCTTCGGCTATTTTAAGAGCCGTACACACGTAGGGTTTTTTAAGTCTTTCCACCATACTTTTTGCTAGGCTCCTCCTACATTTTCTTATATTCTCATCGAAAAAGTAGGAGGGGCTTAGCAAAAAGTCTGGTGGGAAGACTTAAAAACCCTACGTGTGTAAGGTCCTTTATATGTCAATTTTTAGTCTATTATCATTGATTTATTGAAGGTAATGAAGCGAATATCATTCCATTCAAATTATAGATTCATCTTGGATAGAGAATAGTGAAATAGTTCATAGTTGAGACAGGGGAAATCTGTTCAGAAGATGGATGTTCACTATTTATTAGTGTTGGTACTGATGTTCTCAGCCACTTCGCTGGGTAAGTTTGAAATAAGATTTTATCCCTCATAATAATAGTTCAAGGTTTTAGCAAGAAAATAAAAGAACTATGTATATTATTATTAAGATAGTTATATGAAATTTAAGAAACGTAGAATTCGTAAAGCCTATTCGATAAAGACAATATTTTGAGTTTATTGAGAGCAGCCTCTTAAATTCAGTTTCTATAAGCTTTCATGAGTTGAAATTGGTTTATTTAATTTAAGAAAGAATTTAATTTAAGTTTCAATAGTGTTAATTTAAATGGTTTGTAAACAATTCTTAAAAACTTTTATCAATATATAACTTTTCATGTCTAAAAAAGATTTAATTTTACAATTATATAATAATGTGACGCTTAATGATACCGAGAAATTGATATTTTAATTATGCATTTAATAATAACTTTTTACTAATGATTAAATTCAAGGTATTATTACTTATTTCTTTGAAGAAAAATATGATACAAGATAACTGTATCAGTCAATATCAGGAGAATATAAATACATTGACATTTCTTCACTGCAGATGCATTCCAAAGATTCCCAGTCCTGGAAAAGAATCTGATGGAAAATACAAACCTGACCACTGAGACAATCGCTGTGGAGGAAATGTTGAAAAGACTGGTGCCAGAACATGCTGAGTCATTCTCTGTGGTTCTCAAAGGGGCAGACATGGACAGAGACACAGTCTCAGTGAGACCATATGAGAGAACATTTCACAAAGAAGAGTAATATTTGCTCATTTTAATTGTATAATTTTACATTTAATTATCAAATTTTATACATTTACATTTAAATTGTACAATAATTTCTCTTAATTGTAAAATCATTACATTCAAATTGTTCAATTTTACATTGATTGTTCTACACTTGATTATTTTACATTCAATTTTTAAATCACGATTTTGACATTATTGTTTAATTCAGGTAAGTTCTACCGGTAGAAGAGTGTCGGTGGAATCAGGTGGAGGAGTGGCGGCTTCATTCGGCATCCTCCATTACTTTAAATATTTCTGCAACTGCCACATCTCCTGGGAAGCAGATCAGCTCAACTTGCCAAAAGTTTTACCATCAGCAAACTTCACCCTCACAGCTAAGGACCGGTGAGACATCTCAAGAAATTTTTCATTCATGGATGATCATTTTCAAATTTGATTTATTTTATACCTGTCAATTATTATTCAAGCGACTTTCGACACCTTCAAATCATTAAATTTTACACCTAATACAGGAAATTTCAATCGATATACATCGTTAATAGTCAATTTGACTAACTAATTTCAATAGAATGCACTATTATGAATATTTTTGCACACTGGGACTGGACTTACTTCAACCTTAAACAGTTTGTATGTGAGCTAAAATTATTTTCAATGCATTGTATATAAAAGTATCATTTTTTAGAGCTTGCTTTTTTATCAAATAATATCTTCATGGAAGAGTTCGCTACTACCAGAATGTGTGTTCTAATGTCCCTATTTTCCTACTCTTTCACAGAGTTCGCTACTACCAGAATGTGTGCACAGTTTCTTACTCGAGTGTTTGGTGGCAGTGGCCGAGATGGGAAAGAGAAATTGACTGGATGGCTCTCAATGGCATAAACCTTCCTTTGGCTTTCACAGGTATTGTTTATAAGTACATTAATAGTAAGAAATGTGATAAGAGAATGTTATCATACAAGAAGAATTTTCTATTAAAAAGAGAAATAATAGTACCTATAATTGGAAATCTGTTTTTCAACCAGCCATTAAGATTTACATAGTTAATGGTTATCCATTTTCTTTTTTAACTGTGCCTCCATGGAATTGTTGCATTTCTTCAAAGAAATAATTTTTGGTAATAATGAATCATTCAAGGATTGAATCACTCAAAATTAAAATTAATTGAAAGCAAAGATTGATGGATATTTCTACTTTTTAGATGAATTAGCATTTTCCTAAATATTGCAGGGCAAGAAGCAGCTTGGCGTAGAGTTTACCTGAAACTTGGACTGACGGAAGAAGAATTGCAGCAATATTTTACCGGTCCCGCTTTCTTGGCCTGGTATTGATTATATATTAGCATCATTTCCTTGATTATAAATTATAATTTTGATTATGCATTAGTTCACAAACTACAAAAATGAAATAAAAATTTAAAATAATTATAATTCCTGAATATATTAATATTCTCCCCTAGGAACAGAATGGGTAACTTGATGGCATGGGGCGGTGGTTTGCCTCTCTCATGGCACAATGCCACAGAGATCTTACAGAAGAAAATCTTAGGCAGGATGAGGCAGTTCGGAATGACTCCTGTGTTGCCTTGTTTTGCCGGCAGTGTACCTAGTGCTTTGCAGAGGTGAGTTAGAAAATAAACGTAGTAATGTATTTTACTATTGAGATCTGTAGATTTATTAAAATGCAACCGCTATTAATACGATAGGTTGATCCTTTACATCATGTCGGTTTATCTGAGTACAGTGCGATTTTACTTTGTTAGAAAAATATGTCACTTAACCCTTTCCCTCCTGACGCCATTTGCAGAAGCCATCAAATTATATCCCATTTTAACATATTCGTGGTCCAAGCTATTATGTGTATGTATGTCTATCTCTTCATTAATGTACATGATGGAAACATGAATATGACAAAATTTCAGTCATTTTCCATGTATACAACATGACTGAAATTTCACCTGCGAATGTCATACTGAATGCTTGTTTGAAAAGTTATTATACACAATGCTCTTTTGTGACTAATAAGTGCATTCTACATTTTTTTATAAAAAATAAAAATTCGAATTTTAGGAGGGACAATGCTAAATTATCGTCAGTAAAATATTTGAAGCGCTCTGCAAACGGAAATACTAAAAACAGTTTTTTCTTCAATTATTTTCTTAATTTGATCACATTATAGATGCATAGAATGTACATCATTATAAATTTTGTACTATTTCATAAAAACAAACTGATAATATCCGATTTCTTTACTTTCAGAATATATCCAAATTCTACTTTCATACGACAGTCCAGGTGGATTAACTTTAACGATACTTATTCAAGGTATTTATAATGATACTATTATTCATTGCATGATATTTCCTTATTAGATTCATTGCGCATGAACAATTGAATTAAAAACACATAGACTTTTTCTCTGTCAGTTGCGAACAAAGGAATACCTTTAATAATTATTTAATTTAGGAATGAGGTTGTCTATTCATTTGCGACCAGAAAGAAAATTATGGTGCGGCCAATGCAAATTACGACTTCATTTAATTCTTTATGGTCCCATCATAATTTTCTCTCTGAGATACAGGGTGCGGACAAAGTTTTTGGACATATTTTAATATTCAATTTAATGGATCTTAAAATACCTGTATGCGCTATATTTTTTATGAAATATAACAAAACTCTTATTTTAGATTACTTCTTTATTTAACATATTTAGCTTTAATACCAAATTAGAGTAATAAACACGCAGCCATTATACATAAAGCACCATCGCACAGGCAAGACAAACTCTGAGATAGTGAAGCTTCTCAAATTTCCATGATTAACCATTTACTACACAGTTAGGAGGCTTCAAAATGTACTTTATATCGTCCATGAACTGGAAGACAGCGATCTTCTCAGACGCCAAAATTCGTTAATGCTGTCAGAGTATATTTGGCGCAAGCTAAAGATGTCACTGAGGAAAATGACCTGTGTCATAAATGTGAGTAAGATATGTTCTAAGTGGTCACCACTTAGAATGCAAACTCATCAGCATCTTGCAGACCTCCAGAAAAAAAAAACAGAGACTGGATCTACTATTCTTATCAACCAGTTTAGGGCAGGCATCTTCACGGACGAGAGTATATTTTCTTATGGAAAATATGCTCACTGTCGACTGCGTCGAGGCTATCTGCAACCGATCAAAATGACAGAGTCCAAGCAAAATCATCCGCAGGCCTTCCTAACTCGTTGAGAACGGTTTTGAGTGTGACCGGTATATTCCACTCCGGTATATTACACCCCGGTATATTCCACCCGGGTAAATTCCACCCTGTATATTCCACCCGGGTAAATTCCACCCTGTATATTCCACCCCAGTATATGCCACCCCCGTATATACCACCCGAGGCATATTCCACCCCGGTAAGTTCCACTCCCTTTTACGGGTTAGGTTTGTTAGTTATTAATATTAATCATTTATTAATATTTCATATAATACTAGGTAACTTTAATTTTCATTGTAGTAAATTAAACCTTTTGTTCAAAAGGAAAGGTTGTGTGAATGCTTTTTATCAGTTGATGTATTTTGATTTTCAATCTCAAGCTGATTTTCTTCACTATCGCTAACGCAACAGCGATATTAACTGTAAGATGATGTCATATATTACTTCTTGTTATTTTTAATATATTTTGAATTTTGACTTCGAGTAAAAGTGGTGTGATATGGTTTTTGGTCGAAGATATTTATTTTTGACCAGGAGGATTTAGATGGGAATGGAAGGCATAATTGCACAGGATTTTAACACTTGGGGATCATTTTCTTTTTTACATTGAGAGATTTTGACTACGGGAGTATTTGTCCTAAAATACAACACACAGAGAACGGTTTTGTTGATACAACAAAAAAAAGTAGGTTTTTGGTTGTATCAACAAAATAAGTTAGTCAGCTATGAGCCATCAAAATAATTTTGTTACAGTAAATATATATTTTTGTTAAGGTTTTTTTGTTATAGTTACACTAGAATTTTTAAGGTTACAGTAACTAGAGCTTATTAGTTATAGTAACATTACAATACTGTTACTTCAAAAAATGTATTTTGTTATGTCAACAAAAAGTATATTTGAAGCAACACAAATAATTTTTTGTAGAAACAAAATCATCTTGTTATTTTAACTGATAAAATAGATTATGCTGTTTTAATTACTATTTATTATTTTACTGCATATAGTGTATATGTAAATTTGGCTGTATATCAATTATTTTAATGTTACAAGTTGTTATATACAAATTAAATGGGAATAAATGAACATAGAAATGAAGTGGTACATTCAGGAGTCGAACCGACGATCTCCAATCTCCAGTCTGCGGTGCTAACCTCTCAGCCATACTGGACATGGTAGAAGTAGGATTGGAATGAACTATAAGCAATATGAAAACATGCATGCCTTTTAAAGAAATTATAGATAAATATTTTTAATATTCTATTGATACCGTATCTTTTCTTTTTTATAATGACAAGCAATAGAAAATTTAAATTGAATATTTTTAAAATAGCTATCTATTAATATTTATCAATTCCCACCTAACTACCTAGTTTCTTACTAGGTTTTATTAATCAATACCTTCATAGTGTGTATCATCACTTACGTAGTTATCATACGTAAATAAGGCTTCAGAATGAACTTGCTGTAGCTAATATGTATCGATTTTTTTACCATTAAGATTTGACCCAAGACTCGATGCATAACTTTTTCCCGCGTAAACCAGACGAGGGACATCACGCGTGGGACATACGTGGGAATATCGATACAAAATAGCACTCAAGAAACACGTATAAATTTATATATATATTGATTCTGTAGGAACAATGAATACATACTGTGGTAACTTAAAATGTATATGAAGCCTAATAACAAAAAGAAATGGCATACAATAATTATTACTAATGACAATATAATATTGTTAATAGTAAAAAATATATCAACAAAATTGTAATATTATTGTAGCAAAATTATTATCTATAAAGAGAAAGGTAGTTTGTTAAACAACAATGTTATATTTTAACTAAATTTTTCAAGTTACTACTACAAAAACATTTTGTTATGAATAAAAAAATCATTTAACAATATTTTATTGCTATCATAGCAATATTTAAGTTAAAATGAACAAAACTTTTTCAGTAACCTTAACAATATTCCATTACAAAAATTGTACTGTTAACTTAAAAAAATATTTTGTTGTAGTGAAGAAACCTTTGAACAATATTTTATTGCTGATTCAACTCAATTGATGGTTAATATAACAAAATTTTCCCATTACAATAACCAAATGTTATCGACAAAATACGTTTTGTAAATTTAACAAAACCGTTCTCTGTGTGAAAAGAGCAACTTATAAGCAAAAACATTGAGTGAGTTGTCTCCGGCAGTCGACCCCCTCCACACCTCTCCCAACCATTGTTGTAAGTGCATATACTGAAGTTTCATGTTGAAAAGGAATTAATATTAAATTGTTCAACATGTAAACTTTGAAATAAACTACCATATTATGAATATTTGTATTTTTGTCTGTTAAGATAATATTTCAAAAATTGACTTGATCTACCTCTGAATATTGTCCAAATATCTCAGGATATTGTCTGAGTTTTTTCTTCATGGTACGAAGTATTTAAGAAATGGCCATCTGAAAATAATTTTTTTGACTTTTTATTGTCACCTTAATGAGCATTGTCACACGCCCCGGGTGGAATTTACCGGGGTGGAATCTACCGGGGTGGAATATACCTAGAACCGGTTTTGAGTCGTCAGAAACCTTCTTCCATCATTGTAGGGCTCGCCATATTCATAACATAGAAGTTTTCCCTCTTTCACTCCAAAGTGAACATAAATTCGTAAATACATACAGAAAATTTTGACTCTTGCATTCCAAGAACACCAAAGAACACTTCGAATACAAACCGTTTACCTTCAACAAGACAGTGCATCGTCACACACGTCCAATAAAACTTAGAAATGGTGTCAGGACCACTATTTACGTTTATGAAAAATGGAGGTGAGGCCACCCTCATCAACAGACCGGAACCCGATGGACTATTGTGTTTGGTGTCTTTTCGAAGTAATACTTGTGATTCTTCTCTGGGCCAATCGAGGCTCTAAATCGTAAGCAAGGGTCAAAAAGTCGAAAGAAACCATATATAAAGCGGCAGAGCGTTTCCGTAACAGACTCGAGTGTATGATTCAGGCCAGAGGTTAACACATTGAATTACATTTTTATGAATGTTCAAAAATGACTTGTCAAATATATTTTTAAATATTTTACAGTATTATTAAATTATATGCGAAAATCACGTTTTAAAGTTGTCCTAGGACTTTTTCCGCACCCTCTATAATTTATCTTGTGACTAAAGTAATGAATCATAAAAATTACAATTGTTCTATTAAACTGCCTTGTTATGGTAGTACGGTAATACTTCTCCTTCATCCATAACTAGAAATTTCGCACTGGACCCCACGGACCCAGTGTTCGGAACCATTGGGTCGATGTTCATACAGGAGGTAAAATTTTATCATGAGTTCATTGTAAAAAAATGTAAACAAAGCATCGTTTTGAGGAATTATCTTCTCGTTATTAGTAGAATAACAAATTGACATAATGAATACACCAACACTACTGCAATGCAGTTATTATTTATTATTAACCTTATGTTAGATAAGGATGAAAAATAGTTCATGTTGCTAAAATGTCCATTTTATATTGATACATTTTTTATATTTCCTGTGACTTCTTGATTATATGTACTTTTAATTTCATTCTCTAATATTTATTACCAGTTACAATAACTGCTTTTCTTGTTTTTAATTTAAAAATATTTTCTTTTCATTGAACAATTGATAAATGTATCCATTGATTTTAAATTAAGTGAACACTATTTCGCCTGGAAAGAATTCAAACGAATGACACGTTTTAAAAACTTCACACGAGTTCATATTTAGTACATTAGCCACTATTTGTGAAATGCCAACACCAATCAGAAGCAAACACCAATCATAATTTATCGCCCATGTGAGTCTTTAGAGTCACACCCTTTTGATCTTCACATTGAATGTTGCAATTTGATGACACTAATTGAAAAAACGTACAATAATTACTGTATGAAAATAACTATAATGTATGATAATCATTGAAATTTTACATGGGAAATATCTTTAAAATTGCAATAGAGAAGGTCATGTTGTTACGTAATATATTTATTTTTGTAATAGAGGATTAACTGGGTACATAAACAAAATTCATGACCTTTGATTTGAATAACGCTATTGAAACTAATGAACATCATATTGTGAAATAACAATCAATTAAATCTATTGAAAGTAAAACGTTCAAAAGCTCGAAACCAATTGCTTGAAAAATATCGGGCTTGCCCTCTGGGTTTAGAGATGACACCAACCTTGCTCGGTCAGGATTGTGACAAAATGTATACTTTAAGATGTTTGATTAAAAACTGGGATACTAACACCCTAGGTATACATAATTTACTTACCTGACTGATTTTTATTCGATCAATGTGTTCTTTCGAGAAATTACTTTAAATTTGTGTTTCGAGTAATTTACCTAGAATCACTAATTATGCATTGCTCAGATATTTTAAACTAGATAATGGGGACACGGTTTTCATGATTGAAGTATTTTTTTTTAGAATTTTGTTAAGTAACATATAATTTGACGGATATTTGTATGGCAAGAGATTTTCTTTTGCAATCTTAAATACTCTGTTTGTTATTTTCATAATTAACTTTAGATTTAATAGTCAAATCATAATTATATAGTCCGTCTTACAAATTGTTACCATAATAGTTTTCTTTTCTACTCTTATTATAAATTCACTCGAACTCATTTTTCTTCAGTTGAAAGACACATACGATCTTCCTAGCAGTGGCTTCTACAACTGTGATCCTTACAATGAGATGACTCCCCCCACCTCTGACCCATCCTACTTACAACAAGTGGGGGAGAGTATCTTCGGGGCTATTGAGGCAGTCGATACTCAAGCTACTTGGTGAGAGACATGTTAGTTGATATTTTAGATCAGATTTGATACCAATAGAAATATCGCAGATATTCTCGAGCTATCTAAGACAGGTACTTATGATGATACTATAGGACGAATACCCCGTTCTAAACCCCCCCTCCTTCCTTCTGGTCAACCTCAGTAACGTTTAAATGTTTAAATTTTGTGACTATCAAAGTCCTTCAGACCCCCAACGTGACCAGTAACCTATAACCTTATGTAATTATGCATTTTTTTCATGGTGGGTTTCTTGCACAATATTAATCCGTTCACAACTTTTGATTGAGATCCAATTTATATAAAATAATTCTTAAGCATGGTGCGTAAATATTTTTTTTCAAGATTTCTTTAATGAACTTAATCTCTACAAAACAATACATTTATAATAATAACACTGAATTTGGTAACAAATAATCTCTAGAACTCATCTTAATCGATGTCATTATCTATATATACCTTTCTCACGATACCGATGGTACGATGGCTTATCTTTTCTAACGATACTAACTCGATTATATAATAAAATATAGGAAACGTATTCACGATATTAAGTGAGTATACAAACACAATCTATCAAAAGTGTATACTTAAAGGGATAGTGAAGTCAATATTAAACAATCACCAAATTGGTTTTAAATCGATTTAGAATATTCAATTATGTAATATTTGAATGTTCGTTTATTTTTAAAATATTCATATAAAAAGTATATAATAAAATTAGCAACAACTAGAGGAAGCATTTGCACTCATTAGTATGTACGTTTGTTTGTTGTTTTCATAATAATTTATGTATGCAGTAATCAACCTTTGTTTGCGTCAAAATGGTGAAAAGATTCAAGACAAGAAGTCATAGTTCTTCCCTTGGGCTAGAATTTAGATAGAAACTTATTTCAGTTGGTTTGTTTACAAGATGGCGCCACTGATTGTGGCGCCATCTACCGTTAGCATTTGGTAAGAAATTAATTGTATATAAAAGGATATATTTCCATAATTAGATTTTATTGAACATTGCAATTTCACTCGAATACTTTATTCTTACTAAGCAATCGTTTGACATTTAAATTGTTTAAACAAAAAATGACTGTACTGCCCCTTTAAAGTATTCTCAATGATATCACTGTCTCCCAAGTTAACGTTTTTCAATTTATTTTATTTTTGTTATTAATCAATACAAATCATAAATTCAACTACAATATTTTATATATGTTATATAATATAAGTTATAATTTAATATAAGAAGAAGAAACTTTAATCATTGGTTATATGTAAATATTTTTATGGAAAAAAATTGGGTAAAGTTACAATAACCAAATACGTAATAAAAATACCAGATTAGAATTTAAATTGGTTATTACTAAAACATTTCAAAAATGAAATTTACTTGAAAAATGAAATATATATTTAAATATATTTTTAAATAATCACATTTTAGGATTATGATACGATATTTAAGTCACATCTTGCAACTGTAACTTTACTCTAGTTTGAAATGTGACTACTTTAGTTATTAATTCCAATGCTATATCCAGCCCCTCACTAACACAATAATCATGTTATCAAATTACACTCGTAAAGTTCATTCAGTTCGATGTTATTTAAACTTCCATTATATTAAAAAACTTCTCTCAGTCTGACTTGTTTCCATGGTAACCATTACGTAATAGATCTATTTTGGTAGTTCTTTCATTTTGAAAGCGAATATGAGAAACTTTGTATTCATTTTATCCTAATATTATATTTTTAGGTTATTTTCTAAATTTTCTCTTTAAATTAATACACTTTTTATTTTATGACATTTATTGAAAGTTTTTTGCATAAATATTATAATTCATTGATTTACAGTATATTTTAATGTGTACACTAGAATTCCTATTTAACGAACTACAACTAGGTCACATTATATAGGAGTTAATAGATGCATGAAAAACTGAGGGTCATTTTATGGCAGACTACACAAAATAATTGTTCTTTAAATAGGATACTTAATTAATCAAGACTCTACTAATTAGGACGGTGAACTAGTCATGATTTCGTTATAGAGGATATTTTACTATATTCTGTTTTATGTGTAATATAACTATATAAATTATTCATACAAAAATAATATTTTAAATATGTAACGTAATATTGTTTTTACGAATTCATTATATCGAAAAATTTGAATAACAGTGGAGAAGATATTCATATTGTATTAATTCATTTTCTCTATATTTTCAGCTGCGTAATTTAAATATCTAAACTGTGTTAAGTGATAAAGATTTTAATTGATTTAAAATGTAGCCCAGAGAGAAAATTATGGTGGGGCAATGCGGTCGAATAAGATAAGCTCCCCTCCTAATCTTCTATGGCATCACTGTAAATTTTTCTTGGTCATTAATAGTATTAGTTATGAATCAGGTTTGGAGAGAAATGAATATTAAGCCAGTAGCTCTTCAATTATTAATAATTATGTCATCCAATGAGCATTATCACTATTCAACCTTTTACCTAAACTAAGTTAAATTTTAGCTCCTCAGTTTACTCTCCCTTCTTTCACCTCCACTTCCCACACTTACACTTCCCCCACCTTCACTTATCCACCTCAACTTCTCCAACTACATTTTCCCACTTTAACTTCTCCTGTCACACTTTCCCAGCCATCTCTTCCCCCACTTACACTTCCCCCACCTTCACTTCTCCCACTTACAGTTACATACCACTCACTCACTATATACTATAGTAAGTGAAACACACAAACACACACGCTCTCGTATTAATATATAGACTATTTATATATATATAAAATACAACTATTTCTACACGATATTCAATTATTAATTCTATTTATTATATATAATTAAACAATAATTACATCTTAAATTAGACTTGCTGAATCAGCTTGTTAGTTATATTTATAAATTTTTATCATAAAAAAAAATACTGTGTGAGTCCATTTACCACTATCTCTAATTTTTATCTTAGAATAAGAAAAGAAGAAACATACACTGCAGTCTTTCCATTTTGTGACACAGATAAACAAATTAACTCTCTAGAGTCATGACGAATCTCTCAAGCTATCACATTGATCTTTGTAATGCTATTATCCTGTGCAATGTTAATGTGATATGCATAATGCATTGCCTCATTCATGCATAAGGAACCATCTTTCTATTCCCTGCTCTAGGCTACCTACATAGCACGACATATTCCTCTTGTTCCAGGGTGCTGCAGGGATGGATGCTGCATTCCAACTTCTGGAATAACATCACAGCGAAAGCACTTTTGACTTCTGTGCCTCTGGTGAGATATTGGAATATTTTAAACATAATGGAATGTACAGTCAGAGAAAAGAATCATAGCATGATATACCATAAGAGGAAAGAGTCGCTGCATGATTTTAGTATCACGAATCACAGTCTTCTAATTAATATTATTCTAGAAATTTCATAAATTCCCTGTTTGGGCACCAAATGATATAAGGGTGTAGTTGGGGTTTGAACGAAGATAGTAACCAACTTCTAAGGTTTATTAGTATTAGTTTATCTTGGGAGGACATTACATACTGATGACTCAAATATGGTAGAGACGAGATCGGACCATACCAATCAGGACGGGCTGTCTGAAGTCTTTACTCTAAGTTCTGAACCCGACTACGACTGGATCTAACTGACCACTGAACCTGACTAGACTTGAATGAAGAACTGACACTAGTTACATAATTCCATGCCTTTATATACCATGAAATCTCCACCGGAACTCTCATTAGCCGGCTACATCATGGTTGACTCTAATCAATTCTCATAGCTCACTAACCACGAGAATCTCTAAGTCGTAAACTAATTATTGGCTTACATAGAAAATATATCATTATTATAGCAAGAATTTTTAAGCTGTCATTACACATCATTAAATCTTCCTCATTCCATTACTTTAGGACTTGTTTCAGATCTAAGATTTTATAATATAACTTTTGGCTAATTCAGAATGCTACAATCACTTACCCAGAGCTGTTGGAATATTTCGTGAAATACATATATTGAAATACATTTTAAGTAATTTTGAAATACAATTTAAGTAATTTTGAAATACCTTTTAAATTATATTGAAATATCTCTTGAAATATATTGAAATATTTTGCAGCTCGTGAAATATTTTGAAATATCTTTTTGAAATTGTCAAATTTTTAAACTGAAAAAATCATTAAAAATCATTAATGATTTTTAATTTTGACTTTTTTGACTATAAGTGACATGCTAAATATAAGGTTTATATTATTTTTTTTGTTTATTTTTTTATATTATTTCTATATTGAACGTAAAGCTCATAAAAAAGTTATCTGAATATAACACGCATAATAATTTATATTTAATTGCACGATAATTATTTCAATGGTTCATAATTATTAATTTGTTTGATGGTTATTTGATAGAAATTTTTAAAGTTATTTTTTTATGAATAATAACCGTCACTTATCAGTTCAATTTAATTATATTCTTTAGATTAACTACAAACAGATGCAAAGTTTATAATGATGTACATTCAATGCATATCACATATGAGTATCCGAGATTAATATTCAGGTAAATATTTTCATACGTCTCTTTGAAGCAAACTTCAATCATTTATGCGATGTTTCCATTCACTAAATTTAGCTTAGTTTAGAATTTGACTTAGAAATCGTGGGTAGAATTAATATCTCCATTCATTTTTATTTTCATACTAAGGCATATCTGTCCTTTGATGAAAGTTTCTAGAAGTTGGATGATATTCAAGTTCTATGTATTGATATCATATACTTGAATTCAAAAGAGATACATTTGCACAATGATGAACATTGAAGGGTTATAACGAAGATGGCGGGCCACAAAGGGTTAAAATTAGTGGTGTTTTATATATCGGAAGAACAGTATTATAAATATTGATGCTTCTATTAGCATCTTAACCAGAAATCATTAATGAGCTAAGACCCCCGTCCATAACTTCTTGGTTGGCTCTAACCACATGAATCTCTAAGTCATAAAGTATTAATTGGATCACATAGAAAAAGGGTTCATTCATTATTACAAGAATTTCTAACTTCGATAATGTCCGAAATTATGATTTCAATCTGTGGTTTCAGGAGAGGATGCTGGTGTTGGACCTGAATACTGGTGTCAGTCCAGTTTACAATATGTTTGAGAGTTTTTACGGTCATCCTTTCGTATTTTGCATGCTTCACAACTACGGAGGTGTCGACGCAATCTACGGACCTGCTTCTCAAACGTCAGGAGTAAGTTAACTGCATCTTGAAGCAGATAATAATTATATTATTCAACGGTGCTACTGAACAATGTCTATGAATTAAATGGGATTTTTTTTTATTAATTTGAAATAATTTGCGAATAGCTAAGATATTCTTGGAGAAAAAATGAATTATTTTCTGTTTCTTATTTCAGAGTTTAACAATAGCTCGCTCAGGCAACAACAGTTTGGTGGGTACAGGCCTGACTATGGAGGGGATAAACCAGAACTACGTCATGTATGACATGATGATGGAAATGGCCTGGAGAGATCCAGTGACAAACTTCAAAAAGTGGTGAGAGAAACTAGTGACAAACTTCAAACAATGGTGAGAGAAACTAGTGACAAACTTCAAACAATGGTGAGAGAAAATAGTGACAAACTTCAAACAATGGTGAGAAAAACTAGTGACAAACTTCAAACAATTGTGTAATAATCTCAATTATTGTAAACACATTGTACATAATTATGTTTTATAGATCACAACAATATAATATTTCCAGCGTATTAATAAGGCATGATTATGTTAGTAATTTACTGTCTCGGCTATAAATAAAAAAAATAGAATGAATAAATGAATGCATCTTTCTGTTATAAAAATAAACTGCAATAGATAAATAAATATTTTCGTTTGAAAGAGTATTTCTCAATAATTATTAAAATTGTAATTAGCATATTCTACAGTGCCTCCATGGAAAATAACATGCAAATGATGCAAATCTATTTATAAAAAAGCATTTGCTATTAGTTACTGAAGAACATTTTTCATTTTAGTAGTAACTTTTTTAAATTTAAAAGTTTGTAACTATTTTCAGGGGTGGTGACTACTCCACCAGAAGGTATGGAAATGACTCTATGGTGCCAGCATGGAAGTGCCTCATGGTGAATATACTCCCTACTCCTTAGTGTAACTAACTAGGCAGAGAGAGAGAGAGAGAGAGATATGGTGGGGCCATAGAAGATTGAAGAGGGTACTCTATTTATCTTCAATGGCCCACCAAAACTTTCTCCTTTGGATATAGCTTTAAGAAACCATACTATGACAAATATTTTTTTGGGTGCCACCTTTAATGCTAGAAATTTAAAGGTTACTATCACCCTAAATATTGTTCCGTGCGAATAAATTTTTATGATAATGTTTTTAAGGTTAACAACTCATTGACTGGCTATGGAGATTGACCAATAAGTGTAAAGTGGGATGAGGAAACACCGCCCCCAGGAACACTCTGCAAGGTCATTAAACAATCTTTCAGTTGTCAGAACAACAAACAAGCGGCTATTTAAATGTTGGGAGTTTGAATTCTTATTATTTGAAATGTGATTAATTCGAATCATAACTATATGCAAGGAGGAGGAGCCAACAGGGGGAGGAGATCTAACGGCTTAATACTCCGCTCCTGTTGGCGCCTCCTCCTTGCCGACCAATCAGAGAAGAGTTATCCGTATGAATATTATCTATAAAAAATATGTTTGCAGCACTGTATCGGTAGAACGTTATGCGGTAGACACAATATCTCAAAAATCTTTTGCGCTGTTTACTATATTATTACAATTTTAGGCGAGAGAAACAAAATCATTTTTGGTTCACCGTTTTATTCTGATTTAGGATTTCCAAATTTGCGATTGGGATATGTAAATTCTGCTTTCTTCTTCCAGAATAAAATCTACACCGACAATGCTTTTTCGTATGGAGCACAGTACATAGTAATGGGGAGACCAAATCTACACATCACAAATGTGAGTGAGTGAGATATCACTCCATTATGTTTAATATATATATTATTAAACCTTACATTATACGTATTGGCAAAACTATTAACGAAATTACTGACGAAAAAACAAATTTCAACTATTATTTGGTAGAAATATTTTTTCCTCAAACAGGCAGAATATCCGATACCAGATCTACTGGCAGCTTGGGAAATGTTCGTCAATGTAACTAAATTGAACAATTCGCAACCTATCTCTAATATCGGAGAAACGAAAATGCCGGGAGAGTTCGAAGACTACGATGTAGCTTCACTGCCTCATCCAAACGATATCAATGTAGAGGATGAGAAGAGAATGCTGCTTATTGAGAAAAGAGAGAATGAGAAGAAAAACAATGAACTTAATAATGGATCCTTAAGAGATGAAAGGAGAATCTCAAAGGATTGGAGTCACAAATCATTAAAAGAAGAGGAAACTTTCAAACACGATCTAGTAGACATTACCAGAGAAGTTCTCATTGTGAGTGAACTAGACTGAGTAATGTGAACAGACCAATAGTGTATAATACGTAAATTAAACCCAAAACAAAGTAAAAATAGCCCATTTCAATTCTTGTCTCTATTTTACATTTCCCAATAAAATCATATCTTCAGGAAATCATTTTAAAGCTCTATATCCAATTAATTTAGGAAGACAAGATATTGACCATTAATTTACCTTGCAATTAATATGTTTCTATTCACAGCAACTGAGTGATATCGTTATCATTGATTTGAATAACGCATTCAACAACAAGTCTTACGCAGAAGTAATGTGAGTATGCTGCTTTATTAGGAATGTTGGCCAGTCAATTGATCCTTGATTTCGGGTCAATTGATCCCCTTCATTTGATTCCTGGTCACTTGATTTTCAGTCATTATATTTATTCCTTATTTACTTAGCATATAAATTATTTTTATTACCTTTATTTATGAATCAAATTAACATCTACTATTTATATAATAGATAAATACATACATTTGGCAATTCTCTCTCCTGCAATTAAAAATATTTTACGAGTTACCTTGGCCATTTGATTGTTAGTTTTCAGTTACTGTTTTCGCCATAACTTAAGTGATTTCGTTAATATTATCAATTGCCATACCTTATGGCTTATACCATTTACTATACCTTTTGCTTTACCATTTACTATATCATTTACTATACCATTTATTATACCTTTTACTTTACCATTTAATATATCATTTACTATACTATATACTATACCATTTACTATATCATATAGCCTACCTTCCATTTACTATACCATTTACTTTCCTTCAGGGGACAGGTTATATATTTTTTCCATCTCTTATTTTAGACATTGTAAGATTGAAAATTCATCCTACCTATTTGATAAATTATTCATTACATAGTGAACAGGCTCATATTTTTATAGATGCAAATGATATTTTAGCTTGAGATATTTCTTTTCTTTTGCAATATATATACTTATACATTAAAAGAAACACATTAAATGAAATTGAACTATGCTACTCATTTCCTCTAGACTCTAAGTTGATATCCTGTTTTGATTTGCATTCCATTTAGATGTATACATTATACATTGTATTCATGGTACAATTCCTGCACTCACATAATTAGATAATGATGCTTTACCTGGTATATAAGATCTTAATACGTTGAATGTAGGTGTGGCCGGAAATTTCGGTCTCGGAATATTCGGTCTTGGAATTTCGGTCTCAGAATCATAAATGACCTCTCAACATAATGACGGTTATGTAGTTTGATTTATTCGCTAGTTTGTTGTATTGCACACTTCATGATTGTTTAAAGACCTGGCAGGGGACCTGGCAATTAGATGTATTTATATCAAAGATCGAATATTCCGCGACCGAATTTTAAGCTCAAATCTCTTGTTAAATAAATGTCAAAACATGTCAAAATTACTAATTTTACGTATCATTTTACAACGATTAATTAATGATGTTATCCGATTTTGATAAATAAACTACACGTTTCAGTACTCATAATTTCAACTTTCTCTATTATTGTTCTTTAATAACACCATTATAAAGTGAGACCGAGTTTTCCGAGACAGCATTTTCCGAGACCGAATTTTCCAAAACCAATATTTCCTAGAACCGAATGTAGGACATAATTTAGAAACTATGATTGTGTATCGTATGGATTTTTAAAAAGAATATGAAGATTAAATATATTGTGAATAACCAATGACCAGAATTGAGCTAATTGTATCTGAAGAAATATCAGTATAATTCCAATTGCATCTATTATGATAATTTGAAACTTTCTTTTCTTCCTTTCACAGGGGAAATGGTTCGTACTTATTGGACATACTGGCAGATTTGGATGAAATCCTAGGAACATCTTCTGCCTTCCTGCTAGGGAAGTGGACCAACGATGCCACTCTTTTGGGAATGAACGATGAGGTAAAAGTTGTGATACTGATTGAATGTTTATTGTGAAGATAAATATCTCTACCTGAAGTAACTAAAACTTATAATTGCCTTAGTACTTCATGCATTAGAGGATGTAACTTGATCAACATTGAACTGAATATTTTAAAAAACATCATTCAATGTTTAAATGTAAATCTAACTTTCTAGATTTCTGTTCATAGATTTTAAATCCATACATCTTTTCATATTTTTACCTTTTTATCAGGAGAAGAAAGCTTTCAAGTTTAATGCCCTCAACCAAATTTCTCTTTGGGGTCCCTATCCACAAGGTAAGTCATCCCTATCTAAAATATAAGTCATCCCTATCCACTAGGTAAGTCATCCCTATGTAAAAAATATTAGTCATCCATGTACAAAATATAAGTATCCCTATACACATTACACAAGGTACATCATACCTATCCACAAGGAAATTCATTCTCATTACTTAATACTAAAAACGGTGTACGGACATCTGCCATGCGGGCAACTACCATTATGGACAACTGTCCTGCGGACAACTGTAATAACGGACAACTGCCATACTATACATATTCATATCATAATTTTGTATCGGGTGAACTTTAATATCCATTGTAACCATTACCTCTCATGATTTGAATTTAATCTGAAGTATATTATTAATATTCTAACCTGACAATTTAGTACAATAATGTTAATCGTATAGACCGAAATTGTGCATAAAAAGCATGAAATTTAATTACTGACGGTAAATACATTATTTTAAGATGATGTAAGTATTTTTTTTGGAGAGTTAGGCTAATAATTAAGGTGGTTGTCTCACTTTTCAAAAAAAAAAAAAAATATTTGTGGACAGTTCGTTTTGAAACTCACACAGTATATGCAACTTTTTAAAATTATTAAATTTTAGTCATATATAACTTTCGATTTTAGGATAAAAGTTCTTGAAAAATTATGATTTTATAATTTTTTAAACTTTTTCATAAATTTCTAAAGAGTAGAAGTCTATGATGATTCAATTCATTTGTAGGTTGAAATTTAACATTCTACAGAAGAGGCAGAAGCGTAAAATATTCCGTTTGAATGTCCATTTTATCACTATTAATAAAGTTTGAATGGTATTGTTTACCATCTTCAAATGATATAAATGCATATTCTTCACATTTTAACATGTGTGTGAAATATTTGTGCTGATGATATGTCTTATATCCTACAGGCGCGATAGACTACGCTGTAAAGCAGTGGTCAGGCCTCATAGAAAATTACACTCTGAAGAGGTGGCAAGTTTACGTCTCTTATCTTCTCGAGTCTCTGGTGCTGGATAAACCTTACTCTGATACTGAGGTTCTAAACCAGATTCTGAACAATGCCGAGATTCCCTTCTCGTATGGTGTGGAAAAGGAATACACCAATGTCCCGGCAGGTTAGATTGCATGTTCTACTAATTTGCAACATATACATCACATTGGTACACTATTTATGAGTGTGGTGGTTTAAGCCCATAATTTATTGCATAGCCTGAAACCTCAACAATAATGTCCATGTTATATTTTTGAATCGTTATCAGCCCAGTAAACATTACAATGTTGGCTTAATTCAGAATGCAACTCTGGGCCAACCTTTGTCATACCGATTTCGGTGTAGTGGGCCATCAAAGGCCCACTATTTTATCACCATTTTAGTTAAGAGGTCTGAAAATAAATATTTGGGTGGCAATTGTCCGGGGGTGGCAATTGTCCGGGTGGCAATTGTCCGGGGGTGGCAATTATCCGCGGGTGGCAATTGTCCGCGGGTGGCAATTGTCCTAGCACCCTGTCCTACAAATACATTTTACAGATCAAAATCAGAGGGGAAAAATATAACAGTTGCCAATTCAAACTAAAATCTATATTATTTTATCTACGCTATTTTAACCAAATAATAATATATTTAGTTAAAATGGAATAGAAAATATAGTTTTCAATGTGAATAATTATTTCGAATGAAATAATAACTTTTCATAATAAATATATGAATTAACTAGCGGCCAGGCTTATTTTTATGGAGGAAATAAATAATGTGTTAAATTAATAATAGAAGGCCTATTTACACTAAATTATCAGAAACGGCTACAATTTCAAAGGATATTAAATTGAGGATATTAAATTGGCTATTTGGTGTGATTGAAGTTGGGAGAGATCGTTTGCACCTAACCTCTCTGATTGACTGTCAATAACTGCCAAATAAAACCGGTAGACCAGTACAATAAATATACTGGTAAATCGAAAAATCACTGGATTGGTTAAGCATGGTTTCCCTTTATTGGGCCAGTGTTGTTTGGCAACTGTTGGCCCAATGTCGTTTTCATTGCATTGGCCCAGTGTGTAATAGCACTGGCGGGCCAATGCCCGATCGTGCCTTCACTCTGCCAACGCTTACCGAAGTTTTCCCGATAGTGCAATGTCATCAGGGCAGTAAAGAAAAGACAAAGATTTAGTTATAATCCAAGATAAAAATGACTTAATTCGATTTACATGAAATTGTAGTATATATTACATAATCTTTATAATTTTCATATATATCCATTTTTCATATTATACAAAAAAAATTCTTATACAGTGCATTACAAATATACATTAAAGAAACCTATAACCTATTTCTCTCGATTCTACTGATATTTTTCTCACCTACAATTATAGGAAATGTGATAGAAATTGCCCAGAAAATTTACGAGAAGTACATGCCAGGACTCACCTCAAGGGGATTTTCACCATCAAAAACATGCTCAAAGGATTGAAAAGTTAAGGAATATCTACTCGAAGGCTAACGATTAAACAGAAATAGTAGTGAGATATAGAGGACACGAATACTTATTGTGCATGTAAAGTTGGTGTTAATATTGTTCATGATAAGTCTTAAGGGCCGTACAAACGTAGGGTTTTTTAATTCTTTCCACCTATGCTAAGCTGCTCCTACTTTTTCCTCGAGAATATTAGAAAAAACGATGTAACTATTATTTATTTAGTTGGTATCCATGTTACCTGCGGGTTCAAACCTTACTTGAATTCTTTTTCATTTTATTTTTGCCAGCAGTTTATTTAGTTTAGAATGTTTAAATTCATTGGAGACTGCTTCTAGAGATACAAACTTCACAGTGTGAAAATAAGAATAGATTGAATAATACGGAATAGATGCATTTGAAATGGTAGTCTTATACATAAATAAGACTATAAAAGTATAAATTATCAGCACCTCAGAATGGTATACATTGTTTGAATAGTAATTTAATCAATTGGAACAGTTCATTTTTTAAATAATGTGTTGTAAAGCAATGGAAACAATCACTGGAAACAATAATGACTGTTTGTTTTTTTAGGAATATTATATTGAAATATATTTACTTGGAAAGAAAAGTTTATTTTATAAATTTTACAATAATTGGGATCAAAAACATGCTCAAAGGATTGAAAAGTTAAGGAATATCTACTCGAAGGCTAACGATTAAACAGAAATAGTAGTGAGATATAGAGGACACGGATACTTATTGTGCATGTAAAGTTGGTGTTAATATTGTTCATGATAAGTCTTAAGGGCCGTACAAACGTAGGGTTTTTTAATTCTTTCCACCTATGCTAAGCTGCTCCTACTTTTTCCTCGAGAATATTAGAAAAAACGATGTAATTATTTTTTATTTTAGTTGGTATCCATGTTACCTGCGGGTATCATGGATACCAACAAAAATAAATTATTATTATATCGTTTTTCTTATATTCTCGTGTAAAAAGTAGGAGGAGATTAGCAAAAAGTCTGGTGGAAAGAATTAAAAAACCCTACGTGTATACGGCCCTTAAAGGTTAGATTAGTTAATGTCAAAGGTTATCACCATTTTATATTCTGTTTTCTCTTACATTTTTATATACATTTTCAAATTGGATTCAAATGAATTACATAGCAGTATTTTCTCGTAATAAAATATGTTTCAAATTTATATTTTTTTTCCATTTACCTACTTCATTCAAGTTTAGTATATTGTATTAACTTCAAGGGATCGATACCCTTCAGAAAAGCAAATCTTACCAAACAAGTATTGCCTTAAACAAACCTAATGGTGTGTAGAATAAACTGAGTATACATTACGCTCACAGCTTGTATGTAGCGCGTAAAGTGGGGATTATAAGTGGAGCCCATCAGTCCCTTCTACACCTTAGTTGTGATGTAGATTGTAGAAGTTGATTCGGGGGAAATAAAACCAAAACTGCACTCTAGGCTCCAATAAGAAATCAGTTCCGCACTGACTTTCTTAGGAATAGGATATATCGCTGTTCTAAGTAAGAGGATAGAATCTGGTCAAGAGAATAGATTCAGCTAATCTATAATTTGTTTGCGAGAATAGCAAATTATAAGAAATGTGTTGAGCCTGTACTTAAATTTGCCCGCATATGTTCACATATATAATAATTTCTAGAATTGATGTAAGCTATGGTCGTTATGTCAGGTCACCTTAATATTTCCCGGTGCCACATAATTATATAGATGGCAAAGTTATAGGACTGGAATGAAAATAATTTGAGGAAGTGACAATCAATTTTAGTGACACCGTAAAAGAGCAAGCAAATCACCATTTCAAAATATCATTGAAATTGTCAATATATTAGGACATCATTCATATTTGCTACCCTGTTAGAAACAGATTATCGGTAAATAAAAAGGATAGATAGAATATTAAATGTGCTACCTAGCTTGACATTTCTTACAGAACATTTATTAAAACACTCTTACTATCCTCCTTCTGTTCTAACAGTATATTTTGTTATCCTCATCTGTCACAAAAATAATGACTTTACTCCAAACAAACTATTTTCGTCAACTGGTAGATCACTGGACTTCAGTTTAGCATTTGAATGGCTATATCGGACTTGGCTTTTTCGAATTTAATAGATTCAACTAGTCTACGGAAGTAAAAGTGATGAATCTACCGTCAAATCGAAATACAATAATACTTTTTTGGTGAAAAGAAGTTATATGAGAGATTTCTTAAATTTAGATAAATATTCTTGATGACCGTACCCCTACTGACTAGACTATGACAATGGTTATGGATGCAGAAAAGCTACTATGTGGCTACAGTTAGGAATATGAAAATGTGATAATAAATGGAATCTACCTAATACATAATAATAGGAAAACTTAATTCTCGTGAATCGAAACAATTCAAACTATAAAGGTGTAAATTAGACTCAAATATATGAAATATTCAGTAACAATAATTATGTATGAAAAAAATGATTAGACATAAGTAAATACCTACTGTACATAAAAAATATAAATACGACACAGTTACATTAATTTCTTATGAAGGAAGTAAGAAAGTTAGTTAAAGCAGTCATCAATCGAGAGTGTCACTTCCTACTCATCGACACCACACTTAGTCTACCATTTTTAGAAAACAAGGTGTCTTTCATACCTGATTTTTTCATTAATCCTTCGAACCTACGAAGTCTCATCAGGCAAAGAAGGTGCACCAGAATCATCTTCCTCTTGAGAATATCTTTTACTTTAGTTGTTGAAGGTTCTTCTGGTGTTGACGAATCATTTTTGTCACTAAAATCTGGATCATAATAGGAGAGCTTGTTTAGTTGTTATCCTATCTAATACTCTTCCCAAGTTCTCGGTCAGTGTTTGAAGTTTAGTAACTATAGTTAAAAATGTAATGAAAAATATTTCTCAAACACCGTAGACATTTTGTTTCAAACTTTCCTTCCACTTCATTACTTATTTTTCAAAAAGAATTGTGTCAGTATTGAAATTAAATAACTTTGTTTAGCTGGTTAGGATATTAAAAGGTCAAGTAACATATTATGCGTTAACGGTACCATTATTGTTCGTTACTATAATATGAATGAAAGTAAATCACTATAAATCCAATTCTACAAGATAATATGAGCAATTTTTCTTCTTCACTAAAAAAGAGGGAAATCGCCATAGAAGTTAGGATCGTGAAATTGATTATTTTTTGATCCTAAAGGTAGCTTCTTATTTGTATAAATGCCTATTTTATTTTGTAGCTCATTAAGTTAAAAATGAATTGTGTTTCCGTTAGACTTTTATGTAAATAGCCATTATGGAAAGCAGTTAGATATCGTACAGAATATTTTATAATGATGACAGAAACAATAAATACAAAAATATTTTAGGTCATATTAGTAACTATACCAAGCATAGAAAATTAAAATATAAAATATATTAATACCTACTATGATTATTTATTCAACTCATATCAGAATAATTAGTATTCATCTTACCCGCTAGATGATACCTATTTATAGTACAGATATATATTTATTTATATATAAAAATGGTGTTAGTATTATATTTTCATATTATAGTACAGATTAAATTTTGATTAAAATATAAAGTTGTAATAATTTTTGACGAAGCTTTGCAATGATATATAAAGCATGTAACATATCAATTATATCAATTAATGACAATCTGCCACTGTAATAATAACATTGTAATATCGGATGGAGTCCATAGACGTTATTGAAAAGCAGTCAATGAAAATTGTATATCAAACTCCGCAGACTTGTTTCAAAGTAACCAAAACTTTGCTCTGACTGACAGAGAGTCCTGTCCTTTCTTCCGATCTACATTCTATTGGTCATTGGTTTGTAGGTATGGTAAACAAACAAGAGATGTTAGATCTACATTCTATTGATCATTGGTTTGTAGGTATGGTAAACAAATAAGAGATGTTAGATCTACATTCTATTGATCATTGGTTTGTAGATATGGTAAACAAACAAGAGATGTTAGATCTACATTCTATTGATCATTGGTTTGTAGATATGGTAAACAAACAAGAGATGTTAGATCTACATTCTATTGATCATTGGTTTGTAGATATGGTAAACAAACAAGAGATGTTAGATCTACATTCTATAGATCATTGGTTTGTAGATATGGTAAACAAACAAGAGATGTTAGATCTACATTCTATAGATCATTGGTTTGTAGGTATGGTAAACAAACAAGAGATGTTAGATCTACATTCTATAGATCATTGGTTTGTAGGTATGGTAAACAAACAAGAGATGTTAGATCTACATTCTATACATCATTGGTTTGTAGGTATGGGAAACAAACAAGAGATGTTAGATCTACATTCTATTGATCATTGGTTTGTAGATATGGTAAACAAACAAGAGATGTTAGATCTACATTCTATTGATCATTGGTTTGTAGATATGGTAAACAAACAAGAGATGTTAGATCTACATTCTATTGATCATTGGTTTGTAGATATGGTAAACAAACAAGAGATGTTAGATCTACATTCTATAGATCATTGGTTTGTAGGTATGGTAAACAAACAAGAGATGTTAGATCTACATTCTATACATCATTGGTTTGTAGGTATGGGAAACAAACAAGAGATGTTAGATCTACATTCTATTGATCATTGGTTTGAAAGTATGCCGGATATCATTTCATTCACCAGAACTTAATTAAATAAGCGCAGAAAAGTAAGCAAAGAAAAGCGCTTACATTATCTTATGAATAAAACAATGGATAATCGTCAGACCATAATATATATTTTTTATAACATCATTCTTTTAAGAATATTTTTTTTATTACTCCATTCATTTAAATCGAAATTTATATTTCATTATAATTCATTTTAATCATAAATCATTTTAACCAGACATTATTTCAACCATAGATCATTTAATAAAAATTCATTGCAATCACAATTCATTCCAATCAAAATTTATTTCATCATCTACAATTTATACTTATTCTACAATGCTTTTTATTCATTTTCTTTCATTAAATGCATTTTCTTGGATAGACTTAATGTTGTAGAACTTTTATCAAGCAATTATCTTGTTTTCCATGTAAATTTATTCTCTCAGAAGTTTTATAATCACTTAAAAGGGAGGATAAAGAAATATAGCAATTATATTATTTCTATTATTTAATCTATTCTATTTAACCCATTATAACAGAGCGAAGGTACGAAATAATCATTAAAAATTCATCAATATTTGTATTAATAATTGAACAATTTGGCTTTAGAGTAATCGTCTTTTTATTCTTTTAATATTTTTCTTTATATTAATTGGCTTAACAACGTTCTTCATAAATAGTTATTATATATAAAGTTCAACTCAATTCATTACCATAGTTACAAGGAATTAACATGCAAACGTGTTCGCTTTCAGTCCAGTTTAAGCCGATTGATGTAGCATGAGTTGTAGCCTGGTAAACATTCAGGGAATATGGTGACAGAACACGACTACATTTGCATCTAGTGGGAATATTCATGGAATACAATGGAATAGTAATGTTATTTAATATTCTACTGGGAATACTTGAGGGAAATTATATTATAATACAACGGTCAATCTGTCACAAAATGAGAAAAACTGATTAAGACACAATTGGTGATTAGAACAAGAGCCAAACTTATTTGTTGGTTTCACAATTTTGTGGAAGCTTGTATTAATAAATACATTAGAGCTTAAATATTCATAGTAAATTCAATTTAATAAATTATTCAAGAGCTACCTACGACTCTTTTCATTCATTGAATATTTTCACCATACTACCTTTTTTCTGAACTAATTTTTATTTCAGCTCCACAGTTTACATTCACTTCCCCACCTTCACTTCCCTAACCTTCACTTCCCTAACCTTCACTTCTCTAACCTTCACTTCCCTAACCTTCACTTCTCTAACCTTCACTTCTCTAACCTTCACTTCCCTAACCTTCACTTCCCTAACCTTCACTTCCCTAACCTTCACTTCCCTAACCTTCACTTCCCTAACCTTCACTTCCCTAACCTTCACTTCCCTAACCTTCACTTCCCTAACCTTCACTTCTCTAACCTTCACATCCCTAACCTTCACTTCCCTAACCTTCACTTCTCTAACCTTCACTTCTCTAACCTTCACTTCCCTAACCTTCACTTCTCTAACCTTCACTTCTCTAACCTTCACTTCCCTAACCTTCACTTCTCTAACCTTCACATCCCTAACCTTCACTTCCCTAACCTTCACTTCCCTAACCTTCACTTCTCTAACCTTCACTTCTCTAACCTTCACTTCCCTAACCTTCATTTCCCTAACCTTCACTTCCCTAACCTTCACTTCCCTAACCTTCACTTTATTCAGCAACACTTTATCACCTTCACTTTCCCCACCTTCACACCCCCACATACACTTCCCTAATCTTCACCTCCTCCACCAACACTTTATATTTCCTATTTAGTTTTACTACCAATTTGCTAATACTACCTGTAATTAATAGCACTAATATTTTTGCGGCATGAAATATTCTCACATTGAAAATAGGCAACAAAAGAAACTAATAAATTTAAATAACGATATTTTTCAACTACTATTTTACGTAATTCTTGAGCGTATAGAAACCAATTCTTGTTTATATTCATAATATTTTAAAATAAAAATGATGTATGCGTGGTAAACCATATATTACGCGGCATGTTGCTTAAGGCTGCTTCACACATCACCGATATCCGTCTGGCACTCTCCTCTCAGTGATTCGGTGTCCGTGACAAAATTTATCGTTACATTAATTTCAACGGACATATTCACACAGTACCGGCTCCTCGCAGTGATAAAAAATCACTGACCGGTGACGTCCTGGACCGATATCGGTGATGTGTGAAGCAGCCTTTATCCGGGTAAAAAAATTGTCTGGCGGCGAATTGTCCTACGGCACACTGAGAAAAAAACTCCAACTGATGCACCCAGGTGTTTCGAGTTCACCCTATGGCTTTGTCTCCAAAGCCCAGCACTTCAGGGTACAAGGCTATAGTTTGGATGCACTTATGCTCGAAAGTGCATCTGTTCGTTGCACTTTAGCGTCTCAGCTATAAGTTTGTCAAAATGATGAGAAAAATTTCCTCATCATTTCAACAAACTTATTGCTGAGACACTGCATGAGTGCTGAGTGCATCCAAACTATAGTTTGATGCACTAAAGTGCGTCCAAACTATAGTTTGATACACTAAAGTGTCTCACTTTAGAGCCAAAGCCATAGGGTGAACTCGAAACACCTGAGTGCATCAGAATTTTAAGTTGACCTAGCATAAGTTGACCTAGAACCACCATAATTATATTGAAACCTGTTGAAAAACGTTTACCTTAACATTTTTCGAATTATATATTCATATCTGTATTACTTATAATGTGATATATTTTCAATTTTACTGAAGAATATATTAATATATATCATATTAACAAAGTTATTCAATTGATGCAATTTTCAATTATATTTTCCAAAAGCTTCCACTATTTTATATTCAATTCACTAACGCAATATAGAATTTACATAATTAACTTTAGTAGCTTTAGAAATTTGTATAAAATGAGTCAGAGCGCATTTCTCTTCATTTTGAGAGTCTGTACCAAATATTCTTTCGAAAACTTTAGAATGGTAATTAACTGTGATATAAAATTATTAATGAAACAGAATACAGTAACTCACTCAATCTTCCATGGCCCCACCATAACTTTCTCTCTGCGTATTAACTTATTTCCATTTCATATTAACAAAATTAACATGCGAATAGAATAATTAATGTCCTTTACTATGAGTTAATTTAAATGATTTCAATACTTCGATTCGAATTGTAAATCATTCTATAGTTTTTCTTCTCTAACAGAGATTGCAAACACTGATTGAAAAGATAAAAGCTGATATAAAATAGTGGAGAATTGTTAAGTATATTATTTGTCATGCAAGTCTATTGACAATGGTAATATAAAAGAGGATATTTTATTGGTATTGTGTAAATATATTGTTTTTGCATCGTATTAATTGAGTGGAGTACAACACGTGGGATGAACAGACGGCATGAAGTATGTTAACTCTGTGAAAACATACACGCTACTTGAACATTGATAGGTATTAATTAAATTATATTTATATCGCTACTCGATATTAGAATAAGAGCTTTGATGGTAACTATATGCCACTTTGAAACTATATTCTACTTAGAGAATATTCTATAGAATATTAGATTGATATATGATAGTGAGGTTTAATTATTACTATATTGTTTTATACTTAATTTCATCATTGTGTATATAAACTTAAATTAAAGGCTATATTATATAGCAGTAAGTATTCACAATTTATAAATTGTATTTACATGACATAGAAAATAATTATGTATCTTCTATAAATTGTTTTCAATATTTCAAATCAGGAAATTGACTAAAAGTTCTAGAGCTGCTCTATGAGTCTATAATAATATTCATTATTATCAATGACTGGTGAAACTGTCTTTTAAATAATGAATTTTTCATAAGATATTTTATTAAATAAGCTTGCGAACGATTCCCTATAATTTAGTACTTAATAAGATATTGTCTCATGTATATAACTTTATCCTATTTCATATAATTTCAATTGTTTGATTTTATTGAATGTATTATTTTTGAATTCTAATGCTCACATTTATTTAAAATTAAATTTGAGGCCAAATGCACGAGATAGTTTTAAAGTGTATGACCTTAAGTGCATCGGTATTTATATTAAATTATTGGGAATCACTTTTTCTAGGACCCAAAGAATGAATTCAATCTACCAATTAACGGTAGTATAGGTACAATAGTTTATTTTTCACATTGACGTGGTAAAATTTAAGCTGCGATGACAAAACTATGTTAACATTGAACTGTCAATAGAAATTGCCGAATATTAACATCATAAATGAAGAGTTAATAATAATTTATGTTAATGGAAATTGTACAGCCAATAAATGAAACAGGTTTTTATGAATTTGTTTAAATACCGGGAAAAACGGAGTAAATATCAGAGAATTAATGAAATTGTTTGTATTCATCATTTCTACTAATGGGGTATTTTTTATTCTATAACTTTCTTATCGTTTTTAGATTTTCATAGCAATTGCATTTCTATCACAAATATTTATTCGCTCTATTTCATGATTTATCAGAAATTAGAATTTAAATTTCAAAGAAATATTTATTTGATGCTAATACTAAATAGATGACATTTTATACTTAACTTAGAATACAGGTTGTGTTACTTCACTAAATAAGAGTGAAAAATAATGCGCCCCATTTCTTGTTTTCGGGATATAATCTTTCACAGTCTTTCGTATTATTTAAATTGCCTGAAATATACAAAAATATCCTTATAAAAATTCTCCACCAAAACATTTCCTGGAGTTTTGCATACCTCGAGAGTTTATAAATTTGAATGAATGTTGAATTGAGTGTTGAATTTCAGTTATTCGGCCATCATAGCAACTGCAATTTTTCCAGGAAGTATCAGATTTCCAAATTCAATTCAATTGAACCATAATCTATGAAGATCAGAGGATTTTAATTACCTTTAACATTTACTGACATATTATTTTTAATATATACTTGTAGTTATTTTTCTAAACTTAGTTATTAATTTACGTTTTCAATGTTATTTATTTGTACTTTTGTATAATAAATTATAATCGACAGATTGATAAAAAATAACGATGAATATATATATTATATTTTATGGTAAAATATCCTAATTTCTGACATCATCCTCTGAATTTTTCGTATAATTTCTTTTTATTTTGTATCTATATTTCAGCAATTAATTTTATAAAAGAATAGTTTGAACACTCAATTTCATCCAAAAAGAAATCACTGAATAAAAGATTTGTAGTCAAGAAGTGATTTTAAAACCTTACTTGAATTCACTTGAATTCTTTTTTCATTTTATTTTTGCCAGCAGTTTATTTAGTTCAGAATGTTTGAATTCATTGGAGATTGCTTCTAGAGATGCAAACTTCACAGTGTGAAAATAAGAATACATTGAATAATTCGGAATATATGCATTTGAAATGGTAGTCTTATACATAAATAAGACTATAAAAGTATAAATTATCAGCACCTCAGAATGGTATATATTGTTTGAATAGTAATTTAATCAATTGGAACAGTTCATTTTTTAAATAATGTGTTGTAAAGCAATGGAAACAATAATGACTGTTTTTTTTTATGAATATTATATTGAAATATATTTGATTGAAGAAAATAGAGGACTCCTTGGTTGCTGCATTATGTAGGATGAAGAACTCAACAAGAAGTAGTTTGAATTTTCCCAAGCTTTCAGAAATCTTCGTGATTTCCGTCTTCAGGGGTAACATTTATTGAGAAGCAAGCGACTTATAATCTACCTACTCGTAATCATGATACATATCCTAATTTATAATTTAGGTTGAACTAAAGCTGCTACTTTAC